>VZRX01016273.1:65731-76046 GCA_013398075.1 Notiomystis cincta | reverse complement strand
TTTTTTTTTTTTTTGGTGTTCCTCAGGAAAATTGTTGGTAGACTGCCAGATTACAATAAAACATAAATATACTATAACTCCAGCTGAATTCTGCTGCCAAAACAGTATCTGCAGCAGCACCTGAATTGCTGCTGCTGCTGCTGCTACTACTTGTACTATACCCTACCCTACCTGCATTCTGGCATCTCCTAACACCAGATTACACATGGGGACAAAATGTAAACCCTGTTAGATCAAGCTCCAACACTGGCATATGGTCCAACTGGTCTTTCCTCTCCCTTTCCTCACAGCCATGACATTTCACAGCCCAACTCTTTTGAAATACACTCTGATAATGGTTTTAATTTTGTAAGTACACTGGATGCTCAACAAAGCCAGCTGAATGGATACATGCCATTTCCCTAGTTTTCCAGTGCATGACTTAATACAAATATTTTCAATAATTCATGTTATGAAAAGAAAAACTCCACCATTGTATATTCAGTTAAATATTTGTAATTTCTCATGTGCAATTTGAAAGCCAGAATTTAGAGCACACTAGGAAGATGATAAATTGCTGCTGCGCCTGATTATCTGGTTCTCTACAGAGAATTTTTTACCCATATTGCCAATGAAGACTCTAAATAAGACTAAAGTCACTACTTGAGAATAAAAAAATGCATACAAATCTTCCAAGAGCTTTGGAGGTGTGCACTATGATTCTTGATTCAAGCAAACAGGTGCCACTCTATCAAGTGGGGGAAAATAGTACAAATGTGTGAAGCTCTTTATGTGGGAAATTACAAGAGAGTTAAATGGCACTGAGCAAGGCACAAAAAGTGCTTTTAAAATAGAAACAAGGGAACATGCAGAGAACCTCAGTATCTAATTTAATTAATGATTGAGAATGCAAAGGCTCCAACTGGTGAAACATTAGCAGCAGCCATGAATTTCACTGTAGTTCTGTATAACAAGTAATCTTACCTGAGTGATTCTCAAAAAAATGTCAACACATCGATTGTATTTTTCATCTGATCCTGTCAATGCTGAGATGACAGGCCCTGCAGGATGCAGTGAGAGATCAACGATGAAAAACAGATGTTTAGTCTTTTCAAAATCAAAACCTACAAGACCAGGTAAATACGAAATTTTGTCCAAGATTCATGCTTCTTTATATCCAACAAATGCTAATGTTACATAACCACTTTCATAGACATAAATTGGCAAAATATCTCTCACTTACAAGGGATCTGACCCCAGGTCAATCATACCACCAATGTTTAACTTTCAACCTGGTCCCTAATATCTTGTTCTTTCAAGTACTGTCTGGTCACCTCACTAGTTATTTACATCACCCTGTGTTCTCCAGACTTTCACAGAGGAGACTTAATTTTGTCCATCAATTATGCAAAACACTTAAGCCTTACATATTTACTGCAGTTCAGAAGTCAAGAAGAACAATAACTAGCTCAAGCAAAGAGTGATAAATTCATACTGAAAGGCTACAAAAGCATGCTAGCATTGTACAGTTGGGAGCTGACTTCCATAGATGTGTCTCCAAAGACTGCCTAAAACTGACATTTCAATCAGATCAGTTAAGTTCTTGCAGAGGAATTGCAATGCCTGGCTATTGTCAAGAGCAGCACACCTAATGTTAAGTAAACTCCAGTACAATTCAGCCATAATTATCAATATGTTAAAGTGAAAACAAGTTCATATGGGAAGATAGGAATTTAGATCGTGGGATTTTTATGTATTAAAATACTTAATGTGTCTATCAAATATAGGGAAAATTCAAAGCAGAGTATTCTGACAAACCTTTCTCAAAATACCAGCAATGTAATTGATCTTTATAATTCCATGAATAATCACAACTTGGGATAGAGAAACTCCTGAAATAAAAAAAAAAAATAGGATGGAATAGAGGTACAGAAACCTCTACTGGAACACTTACAAGATCTTGAGGTTATAGGATAGTCTGATATTTCCTTTGGGGGGAAGGCAAATGGCCCTGAATACCAGGGTGAATTGTAAGGAACCTGATATTTTCCTAAATCTATGTCATGCAGTCAGAATAAAGACAGTCATATATCTACACTAAATTAATAACCTTGCACGTGCACAGCACACTAATTGATTCCACTTGTCAAACACAAATTCCAACACTCCATGTTTCCATGCTACTAGAAGTCCTTAAAAGAACCAGAAAACTGGGCTAAATAAAACAAGCACTAAGCATTCCCACTGCAGAACATACTACGCTACACCAGAAATTCATACCAGACACATTATAATTATTTTCATTTATAGACAATAGCTGTTGTCAGAATAAGCACAAATATTTTTGCTAAAGCCATTATAACCATGACATTTCAAAACCACGTGCATCAGCTTCACTATTCAACAGACAGATTTGATAAACAGGAAAAGCATACTACAGTTTTAGATTGAAGTACATCAAGAATTTTATACTAGTGTCAAACAAATCCAATTAGAAAAACCAAAAGGCCTACCTAGAAACATGGCCATCAAAAAGAGTCAGAAAAGCAGCCTTCCAATTTCTAACATGTATTGCGTTTTGTACCATGACACTGCAGCCTCTGAGGGTCAGATTAATTAAGATCAACAGCAGCTGCAGTGCAACGTGAGAAGCACACGGGCACAGCTCTCACCAGCCCAGCCCAATTACCTGCAGCATTCCAGCACTGGACAACTGACAAGCACGCTACTGCTCCCCAAGTCATTAACTCCCACCGGCCTCCCGGTACAGGTTCAGAAACAAACTAAATTCTCAGGTGGACTGGAAGGCTGGCTGCACTGCTGCAAGGTGCATCAGTGAGTCTCCAAGGTGTTTGCCAGTCAGATCTTTACAGTTGTTACTTAACTTTATGTGAGAGCTGTGTCCAAAGACAGGAGTGTGATAGCAATAAGGTGCAAACCCTCTTCCCCGGCCACTCCATGCTCCATTTCTGGAGACCAGGCTGACAAATTCACTAAATCCAAGGTTTTCTTCCCTGGCCAAAAAGCTACTGATCACTGACAAAATAAATTCTCTGGTCAACTACTGAGGACAATATCTAAGCTAATGAAATTAATTAAAGAACAAACGAGATCAAAGAGTATTTGAAAAAGATATTGCTTGTTACAGGTTGCATCCATTAAGAAAAGCAAGCATGTGTTTTGTTTACTGCACAAGGGGAAAGAGGAAAACAGGAGATTCAGACATGCCCTGTTTATATTTTTTAAATATTAGCTCTAACTCCTATTCTCTATTAAGAAGCCATTAAAATTTGGATCTATCTACAAAAAACTATTGAATTCTTGTATGGAAATTTTAAACTTCATGAAAGGGGAAAACTTAAGTCTTATTTACCTTTTTTAATGAATAATTGCTTTACAGAAATCCCAACTTTATAAAAAAACAATGCTCTTATTAGAAGCACCTTCATCTACATAAGCTACCTACTGAAAATACTTTTGTTTTCAACTATATTGAAACCTAGGTAAAAGCAATCACAGTGAAAATGTTGAAAAGTTAAAATATGGCATTTCCCTGTCAAAACAGCTGTCCTCCCTCTATTCTTTATTTTGACAACAAAGTTAGTTGTTAGCCTGTGTCATTTATTAAAGTTAGACTAACCATTCCAAATCTGTCAGAAGTTCTTATAAACCTTTCTATACAAGACAAAGACACAGCACTTTCTTGCAAACCAAAGCCATTTACTATGTCAAAGCTGATTCACTCATTAACATGAATAAGTCCCTACAGGTAGAAAAAAAATCAGTGCCAGATTTCTACTGTAACTTCTCAAAATTTCCCTAAGCCTACCAAACTAGGATTTGCTAAGTGATAGTACACAGGACAAGTTACATATGTAACAATCTCAAGATCCTACTAAGTTACATATTCAGTTTCAGCTTCCTTTTAAATGCAAAATCTGCTGGCTAACAAGCTAACTTTTTTTTATTCTGTTTCAGTAACCAGGCAACAGACAACTGTCCAACTGAGAATTATCTCTCTGAACAGCTGGCAATCAACACTTGGGAGTTTTTGGTGGTGGGTCTCTTTTTTTTTAAACTAGTACAAAGATCAGTGATTACTTTAAAAATCTATACAGCTCTAAATTCCACCTCTGAAATCTCTACTCACTATTTAGTAATTTCCTCAGTTCCATTATCCCTGAAGTTACTCATATAAGTAAATGTTTACAATAGAATATGAAAATCTTAGATATATACACTTATGTAGTGTCTAATTAGCTAATGTCAACAGTTCAGGAAAAAAAAATAGGATCATCAAAAAAAAGAAAAAAAAAGATGGATTTATTGATATATGACAAATTCCTTCAAGGAACCAGGACAACAGGAAGCTAAAAACTAAAGCCATTCTCACTTCTAACTTCATTACTCTTCTGTCTTCTATAGCTGAAAAAGCAGTGTTTCACTTCAACATTTTTTTCAAGTGTTTATATTTAAAACAATCCTTTGCTTACTAGATTTTTGTTATTTTTAAGAGTCATAAATTAATATGATAAACTCTATTTCTATAAAGGAAATATTAATGGAGCCAAGCGTGATATATTATACTTTTCTCCTTACCAGCAGTTTATAGGAGTAATGATGCTATAAGATTATTAATTATAAATTCCTGTAACTTAATGTGGTACTTGTTTTTGAAAGGTCTTTAAGAGGCAGAATAAGAGACTTTTCACAAGGGCACTGGCACATAGATTAGCTAGACTATCTCCCAAAACACATGAATGATTAAAAAAAAAAATCTTGTATTTAAACAGAAAACATCTAAAAATACAAGTCCCTTGGTAAAAGCAAAAAATAGCCACACAATACTTCACACACTCTCTGCATGAGATGGGAAACTCCCATCTTTTATATTCTCCAAATATTTAAGCCACTACTGGCTAGAAATCTGCTATAAGAACAACACATCTAATATATTACTAAAACCAGTAAAACCTTATCCCCATTTAATTAGGCTTTTATTAATCTCTGCTCTTGATATGATCTAATTTAAGTACACCTATGACATCATATTCCAATAAATTGAAAAACACTGACCAAGCTCAAATTCACTCAAGTACCAAGTTCAGACCAGGCAAGATCCTGTTGCAAGATAAACAACATGATGTGATGTAACATCATTTTGTGCATGTGTGTGCATATGTGAGAGACTGGGGCGGGAACGCAGCGAGAGGGAGGGAGAGGCAGAGAGTGAGTGCACGAGAGAGAAAGAGAGAGAGTGCACGGCAGCGTCCACAAGGGAAAAATATACATGGCCTGAGTGGTTCTGAGTCCGGTGCTCACTAAAATGCAGAATGAGAAACACATGAGCAATGACAGCTTCCAACAACAGAAACAATCTTTCTTATATTATTCAAAAAAACATACATTAAAATAGCCTCACAGAATAGCCACTTTCTTTATCAAGCTGGCTAAATCTGTATTTAAGTTTTGAACCAAAGCCTAGTAGTCAATACACACTGTACTTTCTATGCAGAAGGATCAGCACCATTTAGTTTAAAAGTAGGGCATATTTTGCCATTTTAATTTTATTTCTGCTAATCTTGGGGGACAAGCCTGAACAGAAAAGAATCAGGGATAATCTAGGCACAATATCCAAAGTCAAATTGCAGGAGTCCAGACAACAAGAAAAAGTCAGCGGGTAACCTGAAAAGAGAACAATAAATTGTGTACTCAAAAATAAAACTGTAGTGGACAGTAATGTATTTATATACTGCTTCCTATCTTGTAAACTAAAATGTTCAATGCAAAGCTGTTTTGTTCCTTCAATTTCTTGTTATTAGAGCTGCCATATAATTCTTCAGTAATTATGTCACCTTTTGACGCACAAAAATAATTCCAACAGAAATCAGTCTGCATACTGAAGTCCTATATCACAGAGGGAAAAGAAAAAAACACTATTAGATCATAGGAACTACTCGTAACTTCTGTATTACAAGCACCTTCCTCCTTTCCAAACAGGATCTTACTCACTTTTCTAAAACTTTTTGGAAATACAGAAAACTGTCACAGAAGCTTCAACGACAGAACATTCCACAGCGAAACATACATTAAACATATTTGTAGTCACAAGCATCAGAGGTAAGGACTAAGCAACATCTATTAGGAAAACATTAATTGTTTAAAAAACTTCATAAGGAAAATAAACCGTAACTTTATCTTAGCTCTTTCACAAGGTTTGTATTCCCTAATGTTGTATGAGCAAGAGAGTCTGGAAGAAACCCAAAAGCCATCAGCTCAAGGAATGACAGGACCTCCGAAAATTCCATGGGCTGGTGGTCAGACGCAAACAGAAATACTAACAAGGGCTAGCCACGCTGGAATCCATTTCCCATCCCTGTTCCACGCTTTGGCAGGTATCAGTCACCAGCTTCCCCTAAAACACTCACTTTCCATGTGACACAGCGTGGCTGCAGATTCAGTGCAGACTGCATAAAGGCAAACTGGAACTTCATTTGCACCTGTTACTGGGAAAACGTTTGAGCGTCCCTGCCCTAGTTATTTATATTACTGCTGCTGATTTTAAGGGAGAATATGTTTATGTCATAAATGTTTCTCTCATGTCATTCTAGCTTGTGAGTTTTTATTTTTCAAAGGTTCTTCTGCTACTACTGCTGCATCTTTACAATTTCCTACCCAAAAAATAAGTAATTCTAATTTAATCAGAAAACAGAGGAACTATAGTAGAGCACTGAACAAAAGATCTAATCTTTGGAGCGTCCCTTCCAAGTGAGTGTAAATAAACTGTAGTAAAATGAAAAGGCACATAATTTGGTATTTGGAATATTCTTCATAAACACCAATTTTCTGTAACATCCTTGCATATCTGATAACCCCTCATGTATAATGCAGAAAATCTATTTCATTTTCATCTATTGACAGTGAATTTAATTTACTATTGCAGCTCTTTACCCAGATTATGTTATTAATTCTGCAATCAGGCTCTTTAGAATGCTTTTATTTCTTCCAAGAGTTTTCACAATTCTACATTGATTTTTTTTCATCCTGACATACCTTTCAAAATAAAGGATCATGTTTTTCCTAGCTCTAAAAAAGTAAAACAGGAAAAAAGCCTCAAAAGCAACAAGCACCAGTTCATAAGCTGTAACATTCAACAGAAAAAAAAAAAATCTACATGCATCACTTCAATCTCTGACATTTAAGTATTATAAGCTACATTCATTAAGGAGATGTACAACAGGTGCATTAGAATTTCCACATCAACAATCATATTTGTAAATAGACCAAAATATCTCTGTTAATAAAAAGTTAACCACTTCTGCCTGACAGTAAAGTTAGAGGACAGGAAAGCTAAATGCTCCAATGTTAGTGTTCTGTTTACATCCATACCAACTGCCTTTGCTATTTTGTAGAATTCAGTCATCTTGTTAAAATAGATCAAATGCAAAGCAGCTCTTGTTTTTACAAAAGAAAAATCTCAGCAACAGCTAGTCAACTCAATTCTAAATCACCAGTTACTCTTCAAAATAACAAAATCAAAACACAAAAGTGTCAGCTATGTTATTTTGCATCGGTTTTTAAAAAGTCCTCTAGAGGAAAGTTCAATTACAGAATGCTAATTTGTTCATCTTTAGGAAAAAAACCCCAATTATTCAACTGCCAAAGCTAAAATCTTGTCTATCATTATATAAGACTCCCTCTTCAGAAATCTTATAAAGGACGAATGCTAATTCAGGTATTTATTACTGGTATACTCCAATATTAAAAACTTTTCATGTGCATTAATACAGCTAATATAATATGCTAATTTTTTTATTCATTCAAAGTATTTCAGTTTTATAATAGAGTTTTATTCCACCATCATGATAAACATAATATAAAGAATATCTAAAGAGCAGCACTTGTCCTCTTTACTTCACTCCAGAGCCAATGAACAAAGCAGTGAAGCAGAAAGAAGGTACATAATGGATTTAAAGTAAATGGCCCATTCTTTAAGAGGCAGTCTCTCATTTTTACTCATTCTAGCTTAATTGTCATTACAATGTCTGGAAACTTCAAACGAACAATTATCTTTACGCCACCTGTCACATTGGTTCCTCAAAGCTAGATTTTTTTTTTTTATATAAAATAAAGCAATCAATGCTAATGAAAATAATCTTTTGTAGAAATATTGTAAATGTCTTTAAACTTAGTTTAAGCAGTTAGTGTCCAGTTCAGTCCATTCCATATGCCCAAATAGAATATTTTTATTCACTATTGCACTTTGTAACATACTTTTCTGAGACATAATGCTTCCTGCTGCACTGGAAGCTTAATCATCAATATATGAAACACACTGACATGTACACATACATGCCTGGGAACTTAAAAATAAAGAATTGGCTGATTTTTGCACCTACCTGGATAAAAATCTTTGGATTTAGACAGCTTGATGGTGGCCCCAGTCTCTTTCTGCAACTGAACAATTGTCTGTCCTCCCTTCCCAATTATAGATCCAGCAGCATAACTAGGTATGAGGACCTTTAGAAAATACTGGCCATCCTCTGAAAAATTGAGATATGCATGGTTAATATGGCTTATAAGTAGTCATTTTTCCTCCCCAGACCCACAAAGAAACAAAATTACATCTTTAAACTCCTCCACTAATTCATGCATTTACATCTAACCAGTTGCGTCATTATACAAGACATGTTTAGACTATGCCTTTGACAGTTTAAAATATCTACGTTTATTCTAAGCAAAGAACCCACACAGGTTCCTTAATTCAGTAAAAGAATGAGAATAATATCGAAATTATATTTCAAAGATAGATTTTATTTTTTTTTTTGCAATGGTAACAACAGCATGCAGAAATGATCAGAGTCCTTAAAAAAAAAAACTAGAGCCCTGCATGAAAACGTGGTTAGTGGCAACTACAACCTTGCTTGGAAATACTGCAAAAGAAATGACAAAACCAGGAAAGAACGAATTGTAAATTCTAATGGGCTATTTGTTTGTCATTAGCAAACACATGAGAACAGCAATTAGCTATTGCTTGCATTCTTCTTAAGTGAGCAAAACGACTACTCTGCTACCAAATAACCCACCCAAAATGTGGGGTTTTATTCCAAGCATTTCAGCCACTGCCAAGAAAACAACTCAACATGGTGCGGATGGAATCATTTGCCTAAGTAATCCTCATGTATTCCTTTAGCACTTCTTAAGCGACAATGATCTCTTTTAAGCTCATTAATTAAAGGACACTAAGAAGAATTTTTCCCAATTGATCAAAAGCCTAAGTCACTTACTTTAAATACACTTAAAAGGTGACGAGATAGACAATGCCAGTCCTCTACCCACTACCACTAAAGCTTACCATAGAAACAGGAAAAAATATATAGAATGAATGGAAGGGAGAAAGAAAAAGGATTCCAGTCTGATTTGGAAGCTGCAAAATTTTCAGTACCCTCACGCCACTGCTAAATCCAGCTACGCTCAAGTCTGAGGACCTTTCCATAACTGTCTCTGAAGAAGTGCAAGGCAATAGGGGTACACTGGTTCCCCAGACTTGTGCTCTCCCCAGTAATAATGGCAATGGTCCCATTGGCACGGATATCAAAATATCATGAAACCTGTTTCATAAAGTTGGTTGTTTGAGGTTGTTTTTTTTTTACCCCTAAGCAGAAGAAATGATCTGAGTTCACATTACTTCTCTTCCCTGAGACTATAAAGCGTCTCAGCAAGTGCCTGTGTGTGACAGTGGTGCCCACCCGTATTGCCATAGCTGGGGAACCATGCACTATGTATAGTCAGACCGCTGCTCTCAACATTGGGCAAACAAATTCACCTCTGCCTCGGTGCATTGTTATGACGACTCCAGTGCAAACGGATAAAGGAGATGCTGGTCCCGTTATAACTCATCTCCTCCAGGAACAGCAGGATGTTAACTAGCGAGTCCCCGCAGCCGAGGGGCGACTCCCCCCGCCACCAGCCAGCCCTCGCCCCCGGCTCGGCACGGCAAACACACGCCGTGTACGCGCTGACAATGGAAGTGAGGCCAAGGAGGAGGAAAACGCACGGCAAGGCTGAAATTCAACTTGCGACCCCGAGGATGTGGAAGGAGGGAAGAGCGTTTGCCGTCTCCTTCCAGCTGCCATTTATTGTCGCCCATCCTTAAACGGGCGAGGGAGATAGCTGGGCTGCGGGAGCCCCTTGTGCTCCCTCCTCGCCTCCGTAGGGTCACGGCTGTGCAGCCCCAGCGTGGATATTAAATAAAAAGACTGGTAGATGCTGAAAACCGACGCCATTTTGATGAATGATAACATTAGAGAAATGGGAATCTTTGGGCGGGGGGGGG
>VZRX01016273.1:45987-64365 GCA_013398075.1 Notiomystis cincta | reverse complement strand
TGCCGCTCCGCGCCGGAGCCCCGGACGCGCCGGGCTGCACCGCGCAGGCTTGTAAAGAAATTAATAAAGATATTGTTGTTATGCTGTGACAGCCGGTCTAGCTGGAGCTGTGCGACACAAAGCCGCGTTGCTTACCTAAATATTTCGTAGAGAATTTAAAGATATTTCCCTGCGGCGAAGGTTATTTCTGCGTACAAATCTCAAATTATTCAGGTGGAAGATTAAAACGTTGTAAGATGGGGGGGTGGGGAAGCAGGGCTCGGGGAATTGTCTGTGCACCAGGAAAGCATTTTTACTATTTGACTCTTTGCTGTTTGTTGACTCGTTTCCTTTGAAAAAATTCTCAAACCGCTGTGACTGTGACGGTAGTGGTCGGTACTGGAGCATCAGTTCCGTACAAAATTTAGGAACGTGTGTTTATTGCGTTACACCGCGCTCTGTGCTAAATTCGTATTGATGTGTGTGTGTGCGCGGCATGGCTGCTGACTCGATTCCTCCTAATACACGAGCTTAAAACCTGGCTGTTTGTGGATGAAATCCAATTTCCATTCTAAGCTCCCTGGGAGACTGCCTTAGTTTTAGTAATCACTTACCATCAATATTGCCCCAAACAATTTTTAATGCTTAAAATACACGTATCATGTATAATATATAGCACATCACCTCTGCTTATAAATTACAAGCCAGATACGTAATGCATTATAGGATATTAAACGTGCACACGTTAACATCTAAACAGGCTCCTTCCTGCCCAAATGCATTCACAAATTAAGGACTCAATCCAGCCCTGTACATAGGAAACTTTCAATGACTTCTTTGGGAATTGTGTCCCAGGAATGTGATATCTAGCCTCCTTGCCAGCAGATGAAATAGATGCAGCAGATTCAGTAACAAGTTGATAGCATATATGGTCAGAAAAATAACCGTATAAAAATGGAACTTTCTTACTCATCATATACCCTTTGTATCTAAGATACTCTGACTCATAATTGCTTAGTTTACTGACTGAAATAAAATTCTAGGCTTCTGTTACCTTGGCAGTTGCTGACACAATTATGGTACAGCAAACTGGGGACTGGTTCTAGCTCTTCCATTTTCTTTACTAAGTTACAGCCAAAGAATTTTGTTAGTATTTGAGCCAGAAAGAGCACAGCATGACTTGTAAATCTCAGGTCCAGTTTGTAGGGTCATCAGTCCTAAGAGGCCTATTTTTATTTGTAAACCAAGAAAATGTCTTAGAGAAACTTTTGAAGACAAATATAAACCCCACGATGTTCAAATTAAGCCATCTTGAGTCAATTTCCGCAGTGGAACTGGATAAATTATAACACTGCTCTCTTTATCTCACTGACTATGTCCCATTCATCTGTAGCAACATTGAAACAAATAATTCTCTGGTTTTTAGACCACATCTGTTTTACTGTGCCCCCTGCACCAATTTTAATTATGTGACAGATCTGATTGGATTCAGCACCTGCAAGTCCTCCCTTTGGGATCTCCAATTAGCTTATAAAACATTTACTTGATTGCGTTCTTGAAACAAAAGTATTGTCTCATCCCGACAACAGAAATATTAAAGTGTAGAATAAAAAATGTTTTAAGGTGATAAGCGTGTATGTTATTTATGTATCTAGCTTCCATAAGCTTAGAGGAAAAGTGGTAATCCTGAAACCTAATTTCCTCAGACTCAGCAGATGTCTGTCCTGTGTTAGCCTGTTTCTTTACTGACAGCTGTTTCACAAGTGCCTCCCCTCGTCTCTACAGAATGCCTTTTGTGTAATAATTCCCCTCTACATTATCTCCCATCCCACTTAGACAAGATTTTTCAACTTTTCTGGTAGTTTTAGAGGGCTTTTTTTTTAGTTTAAAGACAGGCTTATTTTTGAAGAAGTTAGCTTTAACTATGTAACTAGCTCTCTGCTAGTTTCTTAAGAGTTCTAGTTAACTAAGCCGATAGCTGCACGTAATCAACATGTCAACAAATACCTAGTTGCTATTAAGGAAAGTTTTAATTATTACATCTATGCTTCAGAATATGTGCTTTTTTCTCCTTATTTAATTGCTTGGAGCAATGATAATGAAAGTCTAAGGGGGAATATCACATAAAGTGCAGCCCTCTAGTGGCAAGGTCATTTGGAGTTTAAAGCAAGCTGAGTCTTTGTCATGGGTGGGGGCAATGAAAGGAGCAGCTTTTGGCAAAATGCAGACAATTGTTCATGGTCTGAAGCACGAGTGAAAAAAGTCGTGGAGGCCTGTAATACCACCTTTCTTCCACTCTGTTGTAGTATCTGTGCAGAAAGTACTGATGGAAAATATAAAAAAGCGTGTATCAGTAGAGTTTTCCTCTTTTTCTTTCAGATCTTTCAGATCTGTTATCTGTTGTTCATCTTTTCTCTTTTCAGCCAGCTCCAGACTGGTGCACCTGACCAGAGGTTTTTCAAGCAGTTGCAGGATCTTCATTTCTTTCCTGTGTGTATCAGTCATATCCTGCCACATTATGTATTCTGTAACTTTAGTAGGAGTTTGCTCAGAGATGACATGGAGTACAAATTCCATTTGCCAGCTTGGTTTCTAAAATCATTCTCAGCTGGTGGAGATATGGATGGTAGCATTCAAATTAATCTCTCCCACAGACATGAGACCAATGCTTAGAGTTGAAAGGGATTAGGAACAGGGAGAAATTAAGCATATATATTAAGAAGTAGAAACCTGCATAATAATTCAGGTGAAGTTCTAGTAAACATCACTTAATCTGATCAAGTCTACTTTGTGGAACAAGACTCGATCTCCTGTTTCTTTTAGAGGTGATGGATAGTTCTCATCTGACTAACAGAATGAAGAGTTCATTTTTCCCCTTATGGGAAATATGACAGAGTCCAATAATCATTAGATGAAAAACGATACCTCTTAAACATCCTGGCTAGGTAAAAGAAAACAGATTCTGTCTTTGTCCAAAAGGACTGGCAGCTTTTCATTACTGGATGGTTGCTGTGACTCCCGTAAACTTTGGCTTCACTAAAATTACAGTTCGTGATGAACTCCAAAGACTCTTTCAAGTCTTTAACATCCATCTTCTGTTTATGAAACTTTTTTCCTCCAATAGTCTACCAGTTAAGCAATTATTATTGTTGATTAAGTTATCCAATTGTTGCTTGTTTAAATACTGCAGAATCTGTTCATCATTAAATATTTTTTTAATTTCAGTGGAACTTCTCCAAGATTCCAGCAATATTAACCTGAAAAAAAAATATCAAACCTAGCATTTGGGAAAAAAGGTGAACACATAATAGATATTAGATATTAGATGATATTAGATATTAGATATTAGATATTAGATATTAGATATTAGATATTAGATATTAGATATTAGATAGAAAAACCCAATTGCCTGTTTTTCCACTTTTATATTGCTTTTATTATCTGCACCTATATTGTATGCATTGCCAAACTAAAAGCCAAGTGTTAACTCTTCACTGAAGGAGCAAGGACAACTGCTAAACCTTTTCATGTTGTAGAACATTGCTGTGTAGTAGCTTTCTTTTCCTGGGAAACTGAGGACGTAAACTTCAAATCAGTAAAAATGTGACCATACTATTTGTCATAATGTGAATATGTTGGCTAAAATTCTTTTTCTGGTGGTGGAGGGAGGAACTGTTTGTAGGAAATCAATGCCCATTTCTTCTCTCTCAGCAGAGAGATCACCTGTCTCCTATTCTGACAAAGTTCATCAAAATTTACAGTCCTTTTTTTGACTTTTCTTTAGGATTAAGGAATTGAATTGATCTGAGTTCTTCATTGCTGAATGTGTAGGTCAGATTTATAAGGGTTTACCTGGGGACTTACCCAGACCTCAGTGTAGAAAACAAGATAGCCTCAGGACAAGGCAATTTTTCATCCTTCCCCAGGAATTGACATTGTGCATACAGGTATCTGAAACTCTACTAGCTGAACACTTACTCCAAAAAGTCATCTTCCTGGTGATCTTTAGATACAGTGATTTAAGGACCTTTTATTTTTCAGAATGAAAAAAAAAAAACCAAAGACTAGAGTCCAATTGTCTCCCAAAAAATGGTAATATCTTCTGTTTTCTTTATGTTCTTTTTTTGTGTGCTTTGTTTTGGCTGTAATAGAAAAAAAATAGATATCCAGGGATGAAAAACTGTCATAAACTATGAGTAATTCCACTTTGGTGAAACAATGTAATATCGTGTGTGAGAACCAGCAGGATTTCCTTTTGTACCTTGGTCAGTTTACAGTGTTACCAACTGCAGACCCTTCATTACTATTTTACAGAAGGAGTCTCTTCAACCAAATTCAACCTGCTGCTGCTCCAGGTGCTTCAGTCTGCATTCCTTTGACAGTGTGGTGAGCAGTGTCCTTTCCAAGGAATCAGCACACCTATTTCCAATCTGTTATTATAATCACTCTAACAGTATTACTATATTTTATGTGCCATTTTGCCCACTCACCACCAACTGGCTTATTTGTTTGAAATATCGGCACTTTACAATAAGTGAGGAAAAAAGATACATTAGCAGGAAAATTTTTTTTCTTTGATTCTGTTGTCACGCTTGGTCCCCTTTCTGGAATAATGCAGTCTTACAATATAGGACCTTAATCAGGATTGGTTTAGAATTTTGCTGTAGTTTGACTCATATACAAAAGTTATTTTAGTGGAGAAGATCAGAAATCTTTCAGGAAAATGAATGGAAAGGGAAAAAGTAAACATGTTGCACAGCAGACAAAGGAAAGATAAGGAGACAATAATGACAAAAGCACTGACTTTTTTCTCTTGTAAACAAAATTTATATTAAATTATATAGCAAAATTTGAGTAGTTGCTCTGTTCATTTTGCTCACTGATAAAATGTATACTACTTGAGATTATTAAAGACTACTATATCCTAGTAAAACTGTATTAGTAAACTCTCCTACTGTTAACCACCAAGAAACTCCATTTTGTTCTGTATAATTTATAATCAATTTTCCAAATTATGAGCTGCTCCAGCAGAAGTAATTTTTACAAGTATAATATAACTATTATAACAGTAGAAATTTTGCCAATGGAAAGACGAGAAAAGCAGTATCTCTAAAATTATTGAAATGGAGATCTAGATGTCTTTAAAAACACGTTTTAAATGCTTACTATAAAAAAATTCATACACCGGTATATTACAAATTAAATCTCCAGCACAGGAAGACTTTAGGAAACAGTTATTACCTTTAAGAATACACTGGGAACTTTAAGAGATTCCTCCCTGGAGTTTAGCAAATACCTTAGAATTTCTTCTTCCAGAAATTATTTCACTTCACCAACAAAAATTAATAATTCTGGGCTTTTTTTTTTTCCTCCCCTACCCATTTCAAACTGATTTTTACAAAATCTCCCTGAACTGGAAAGTCTCTTGGTGGGGGAGGGCAAACAGCTAAAAGTGGCTGCCAGGATAAATTGGCCAGAATGATTTGGCACATACGCCGGGTTTGCCATGAAAACATGTATCTGTGTGTCAGCTGCACACAAAGGCTATCTGGCCCCAGAAAAAGCACGGGGATTAGGCATAATGCTGCCCATTTGAGACAAAGGGTATTCCTCAGTGCAGGCAGGTTAAAACAGACAGCTCATCAGTAGTACAAGTCTATCTGAATTATTTAGTTACCATTTTGAGCCAGAAGGAAATGGTGGCAGGTTATTAATGACTTTTGGGATCTATTCATCTCTTTATTTTGTTTCAGTGAAAGCAGTACTGGAAATATGAAAAGGTGCCAAAATTTGAGATCAGTTTTACTTTAATCACTTACAAGATACAGAATCATTTTCTTATTTCAATGCTAGTTGAAAAATATAACTGATTTTGATTTATATTTCACTTAGACTTATGAAGGTGCTATTTATGTTTGTAAGTGGGTGCATGACCAAAGTGAAGGGAACAACTCATATGCTCTAGAAAATAGAAGTCCATGGATCTACTGGATGAAAACTGTTTTATTGATTTCAAGAGGGTTTAAGTAATTCAATACAAAATACTTCAGGGGAAAAATAGTGAAGACAGTAAAGAAACTATATAAAAGATATTAATTAACAAAGACTGCAATGCATTTTTGCAATAAGAGAGATTCTCATCATATTCCCATGATGGGCAATTTGAATTAATTTTGCATAGAAATATTTATGGATATGTAATAAGAACACTTATAAAAAGTATTTAGGAACATATATTTTTTCATTTCTAATTAATTGTATATAAACAAAGTAACAGCTGGTATGTAATTTAAAATTTGGCAGTTGCAAAAATGAAGACTAAGGACTCCGTTTCTGAAAATTAAAAATCACATGTTAAGGTGAAAATATTTACATAATCATGTATAATGTTGATGATAAACGGATCTCAATAAGATGTTATAGAAAGCTGCACATTATATTTGTAAAAAAGTCTGATCATTTTTCCTGTGTAATATTTTTGGCATATTTTAGCCAAGTAGGAAGATTCCTGTTTCTGAATTTCTAAATATTTGTATTTTTCTTCTCATTCTTATTTTCATTTAAAGGCTTAGGTTGTTCCCTCTAGAACTGAAAAAAATCATATGTTGAAACAGTAAAAATAAAATTGCTGCAGAACTGAGTCATTGCAAGTGAGATGAATGCCCATAAAAAACCTAAAAATTACAAAAATCCCCAGAAACAGGATCATTGTGCATTAGCAACAATGCTTGCAGATTCATCATGGCTCACAACAAAGGTATTTATAAGTGGACCTCCCGCCTCTGTCGCATGCTGTCATTGCTTTGGATTGACTGCTGTTAGATCCCTGTAATCCTGAGCCCCGGGATCTTGTCCTACATGTTTACCCCACTTGGTATGCATGTCAGCACGTATTTAAAATGGAAATGAACTCTAATCTTTGTATGTGTTAATACAAAAGGGTTTTAATCTCCTAAACCCCATATTTACCATGGTTTTGTTTTGTTGTTTGGATTTTTTTTTAAATTAAGTTTATAAAAACCTGTGTTCAGAATTTCTGCTTCTATTTGTTAGTTTATCCACTTAAGTTTGGTTAATATTTGGCATTTCTTAACTCAGTAGCGTGTCATGGCAATAATATTATGGAATATGTTCAAGGATGAGGAGAAGAATAGATTAACAACTACTACTGGTCTAAAAATTACATTTTAATAATGAAAAGTCTTGCCAACTTTCTTATCTGTAATGCACTTGTAAGAATAAAATTTCATATTTTAGAAGACTGATGTTACAGATATAGAAATAATATGTGATTGCCATCCACTTGTGAGATTATGTTGTCATGTAGATGTTATGTGGAGATTAAAACCTAAATATTACCTAATTTAGAAAAAGTTCATTAAAACTATCATATTCCGTTCCACCTGAAAATGCATTGTTGACAACAGATGAAAAACAATGTACTTCCTTTGAATGTGGTAAAAAAAGTCATCTAGATATTTGAGTTCCAGTCCCCATTCCTGTAAGAAAATTCATGTTTGCAGTTCCTTGTACCCAGTACAATTCTTACGTCATGTTGGATCTTTGTGAAAATCACTGCTATTTTCATATTATGATTGTTATTAATAAATATTTGCATTATCCAGCTGCTCCTGTTCCAGTGACTGACCACCCTCTCAGCAAAGCACCTATTGCTACTCTGGTTCTGGCCTGAACTTCCCCTGATGGAGCTTCATTCCATTTCCTTATGTGATATCACTGATCACCGGAGAGAGATCAGCACCTTCCCCTCTACTGCTCTTCTTGAGGAAGCTGAGGACTGAGATGAGGTCTTCCCTCAGCCTTTTCTCCTCCAAGCTCCAACAAATCAAGTGATTCTAGCTGCCTCTCCTTGCCTTTCACCATCTTGGTCAAGCTTTCATGCTCTTCTTATATCAAGGACAACAATATAAATGTGAAACCACTAGAGCAGTTCATTCAGTGGTATGATGTGGTAAGGATGCTTTTTCTTAAAATCTTAATGGAACAGGTAACTCCACCTGGATAGAACCCTATTCTTGGCAGGAATTCATTGACATCAGTAGGCTGTCACTAGGGAAATGGATCTTCCACTTAAGAAAATGTGTTTTAAATTTATAAAACTTTTAATTTTTGTCTAGTAAATGTAGTTTCAGCACATTCCAATCTGCTTTATTGATTTCAAGATTACTTCTGGAACTGAAGGTGAAGTGATGAATATGTCAGCTAACTCAGTCAGTAAAACCCTCACTTTTAATATCTGTCATCCAGTGTGGCAGGTTATTTCCCAAGTTCAAGTAACAAACTGGTGAACTAAGAATGCATCAGACACAGAAAGAGTACACAAAAGATGATGCTGATTTTATTAAAACATTATGGTTCTAATCTAACATCATACACAATCAGTAAAGCTGACTTTTTTAAGCAAAACATGCAAGAGTTAAAATTCTTAAAGTAGAAATATCTTTGCTTCATTGCACATACTTTTCATTTTAAAGTAAAAGTCTCAACAAAAATGGGACTATAAAAAACTGTAATTTTGAAGTTTAGCTAAGTTTAAATAGCAAAAGTAATTCCAGCACGCTTTTCTATTTAATGTAAATTCTTCCCACCCACCTCCAAATTATCTCATTGTGCTCTCTTAAGAATTTAACATTTTATAAATATGAAAATTTGTTGGTACAACTTTTAACAATTTAAGAAAACAACAGAAGATGATGATTCTAGGAAATTAATATGTTAAGGGTTTTTTTCAGGTTTTAGTGTCTAACTGTGCTAGTCACAATTTAGGCAGTAGCTACGTGTGGGCCAGCCAAATTCAAATACATTATTCTGTATCAAAACCTGAAAGATTTTGTTCAGTTCTGCAAATTCCCATTCATTTGAGTAGTCTTTATTCATATATGTGATCATATTCAACACAATTTTTTACAAATAATCAAAACACTGAAGTGCTGCAAAAAGAGTACATTCTCTTTCCTTGTATTTTTGCACAATTTTCTATACAGGCAAATATTCTGAAGAAACTGTTAAAATTGATTATTATGGACAGCAATACATGCCTGTAAAACATTTTGGTGTCTATGTTCCTATTTCTACAACAATTATTTTTAATCATTATATTCTGAAGCTTATTCTTCTTGGAATACTGGTTTGTCGATCAGATTTCTTATACTAAAATAAATATTACTTTGCAAATGTATAGAAAATATCAATCCATCAAACTTTTGTATTTGTCAAGTCTGACTTTTGTTAATTATCTTTTGGACTTTGAGGGTAAATTACTCATTATTACATTGCCATAATGTGGGGGAAGTGGATTGCACTATCTCTGAAGATTATGCATTACATCAAAATGGTTGAAAGCCATTTCTCTCATCATTACAATTGTCACATTAGTGAAAGAAGGCAGTCAGCATTCTATGAACATTTTATTTCTTTAGAATCTCTAAGATTTCCCAGGAGAATAAATCATATAATCAAACAAAAATGCTTGGTGTGATCAATTTTGCAGCACTGTGTTACATTTTCTGGAAAGTAATTTATGAAATAATTAACTGTGTCCATGTTATTCAGTGTCATCTACATATCTTAATAAAGCATATGATGACAGCAGGCATTGGTCATGGAAGTTTGAACTTTATTTTATTGTGATTGTTTTCAATAATCAGTTTGATGAAATGAATATTCTATGTAAATCCAGCCACCTGAGAATGAAGTTAAAAATTGTAATTACTTTATGAAAATAAAGAAGCATTTTATTTGTGTTTGGTGAATTTCAGTTTTATTAAAGATCTCTAGGATCTGAATTGCATTTAAATGGCCATAACCATTAAAATACAAGAAAAATATATCATCTGTTATATATGTGTGCTTATACCTGTGTCCACACAAATAAAACACATGCATATGAATGATGTACACACCTCACGTATGTAAGTATATATATATTTATGTGTGTATTCATATATAAAATCACACAGCAATTTTGAGCCCTCTAGTGGTAAAAAACCCTCTTAGTTAAGAAACCATTAATCTCAGCCTAAGTATATCAACTCTAAGAGGCAAGTGTCTAAATTTAAAATATGATTATACCTTCACTTAAGTTCAGGATATCTCCCTGCAGTTGGTGTGGGGCTGTACATACAAGTGTTAATAACAACATGGATCTGCAAATCAAGTTATTGTTTCCAATGTGGTAACTTTTCTACCTTTTCTCTGTTAAAAAAAAAAAAAGACCTATTCTGTATCATTTTGACATATTGTTAATAATTTGTGATACTCATTTAAAATAAATAAATAAATAAATAAATAAAAAAGCAATCTCCTGACACAAATACTATCAAATAAAAGGGAAATGTTTTCAAACACAGCATCCTTACTGTCAGCCTTACATTATATAGTTACACAAGTAGGTGTCCCAGAGAAAGGAGAAAAAAATCTGCATTTAGGTTGGGAAAGTTTTTATGACATGTAACTTCAGCCATCTAAAAGCTAAGTTTCTAGGCTAAACTGGTGTTTTGCACTCACCTTGCTGTCACTGGAGGCAAATAGGTTGTTTGAGAATGAGTTGTCTTGTAAAGGTGCCTGGGAGAGAGCTCTAAGATAGGAGAAATATTTATGGATGCAAGAATCACTCCATTTTTCAAGGAGACCTAGATAACAAACTTGGAATCTGTGTTATCTTTTTTATAAGGCTGAAAAAAAATTATATAAAAAAGCCTAGATTTCAACAAGATTAAATAAACAATAATAAATACTATTGTTTATAGCAATACTTATAACATGTAATGCAGATCAGAATATAAGATGTAATAAAACATAATGAACACGTATATTATAATAAGATATTAATAAATAAATCTCAGACAGGTTAATCTACTACATGGCAAAATCATTCTGCAAGATTACTACTACTTTGAGGAAAATCCAGAATAAGATTCAGAAGTGACTTTTCTCTGGTGTAGGATGGATTTGATGGGCTTTAGAGATAACACTTTGCTTTAGTTTTCTTCTTGGACTCAGTTTAAACATTTGTTCTGGATGACCATCCATACCTGAGACCTTATGAATTCTGCAACTGAATTATTTCTTCAGGAAATTTATACAAGACTAGAGGAGCACAACTATTCAATGGGATAAGGTCTCTAAGCTCTTATCACAGGGAAATCTCACCAGGAGGACCTTAACTATGGTATTCTTTCCCTCTGTCCACAGTCCCACAGCCACGAAACTTGTTGACTCTCAAGAATAGTGAAAGCCTAATTGACATGGGCTTTTAAAAGGGATGAATGTCTGTTTTTCTGGAATTATTTCATTAAAAATATAGTATATTATTTTATAATTGTACTTTAGTATGTGACAAGAGCTTAGGACAGTAAAATTACTTAAGTCATAAGCAATTAATTCTCATTTTAAAAAATAAAGCAAAAATTTTGTTTTCAATGTACTCAAACAATTAAAATGTATTGTTATTCAATTGCCTGTTTGGTTATTTTTGACATCCATTAAAATTCCATACATGTATGATACAGAAATGCATTCCAAAAAGGAATATTTTCATTGGATACATGCAAAATTTGTACAAGTTGATTTTTTTTACAAGATTATCTAGGTAAAACATTCAAGAGGGAACATAATTTTTGTGTGTGATTACAATCCACTTCAGGCAGGTACTGTGGTATAAGCTATAATATATATAATATATATATAGTTCCAGTGTGCAAGGATATGGTTATCACAAAGACTGGAGTAGGGTTATGCCTCACAGAACAAAACACTGGTGACTGCAAAATAATGAAAAAAAAATTACAAAGCTGCAGAATGGGTTGAGTTGGAAGGGACCACAGAGGATCATCTGGTCCAGCCTCCCTTCTCCAGCAGGGTCATCCTAAAGCACATGGCACAGGATTGATCCAGACAGCTCCTGAATATCTCCAGAGAGGGAAACTCCACAACCTCTCAGGGCAATCCATTCCAGTGCTCAGTCACCCTCACAGTGAAGAAGTTCTTCCTCACATTCAGGTGGCACTTCCTGTGCATCAGTTTCTGTCTGTGACCTCTTGTCCAACTGTTTGGCAGCACCAAGAAGAGCCTTTGTAGAATAACACAAAACAGTATTATGTGACTTGAAATGCTAAGGGAAAAATAAATTATATGTTAAGCCATTGTACTTTCCTTGTTTAAAAATCCATTTTCTAATAGAAATTGAAGAGTCAGGAAAGTAATACAATTTATCAGTGCTATGCTTGGGATAAACAATCCTAAATCCATACGTCACAAAATCAGACGTTATTGCTTAGTTATGCAATCTTTATAAAAACAGTATAGGATGCCTGGATAAAAGTGTTAGTAGGCAAAATTATCTTAATTTTCTCCAAGAAGGTGTAGCAATTGCTTTGGCATGACTAAAATGTAATGATAGAGATTTTAATGGGTGCTTAAACTATCAGTAACTCTTGATGGCAGCCTGCTGAAAGAGGAAGTTAAAGACCGCTGGTGCAGAGTCATCAAATCAAATTGCACTTCCTGACCTTTTGCAGCTGACATGACTATCACACTTCCTGCATCTTGTGAGTATCTCATCAGGTCTACAGTAGACTAAGAAACTATTCATTGATGTGTCACAGGGAACAACAGTCTCCCTATGTGGAAAAGCACACTTCATGTGCCACACAAAGATAAAATAATTTTAACACCTTAAATGAAGAAATGCTTAAAAACCTGCCACCAAATGAACATAGCTGAGAATATAAACTGTACACCAGAGACAAAGGCAACAAAAATTCAGGTTCCATCCTCTAATATGTACTACATCCTAAAGTTTCAGTCATGTGTTTAAAAGATGTATTCACTGCAATAGCTGAACAAAGTGTGGGTTCAATTGCTCTATGGGCCATTAACCTGGGATTTAAACTTGCTGATTCTTGTGGGTCCCTTCCAAGTCAGAATATTCTGTGGTTCTACGATTCTTGCCAACCAAGGTGATCAAGAAGAGTGGGAAAGGGCAGTCTGTTGGACTTCCTGTGACTTTATGACTTAGGTAACAGGTGCTAGATTAGATCTCAAAAAATATCTCCCTGCTTCTCCCCTTGTTTGGAAACAAATACAGAGGCCAGAATAGGCAACTGAGAAATAGATGCCTCTGCTGTTCAATGTCATATCTATTGTCCAGTAAGGCCACCAAGCAAACAGCAGTAATCAGATTTTATGATGTAAGACCTAAGTGTCATAGAGTCTCTACAGCCTCTAATATTAAATGGGGTCAAGACTTGATCTAAAGGACTTGAACTGAATGCATTTCAATAAATTACTGATATGCTTTTCTATTATAAGAATTTATATGGTGGAGAGTCATAAATAATATGAAAAATCTCACTGAAACATCTCACTGGATGCTCCAAAACAATTGCTGTCTAAGATTATGAGAGGATCCCTCTGTGGATATTACCATATAATACACTAGCTGTACCTTCCTGAAGGAACTGGATCTTCATTATCAGCAGCTGAATAATAGTTTTTGGTGGATTACTATTCTCTTCTACTGTTTCAATTTCTGCATGTCATTAAGGGCCAGGAGGGACCATCTACATTTTGAAAAGAAAAAAGAGGAACAGGTTCCCAAATAAAAAGATGTTTCTGCATTGCCACTGAATTCCTCTGTCACATCTACAGGCCTCTTTCTTTAATATTTGAGTTGTCAAACATTTTTTAAGAAACATTTTTGTAGTTTACTTATAGATGTGCAGAAGTAATTATATCACAAGAAGGGAAACTTTATAAAAATATACTCAAAAGCCTTATCATTAAAAACCAATGAAGAACATCTTGTGTGAAATAATCATAGAATCACAGGATGACCTGGTTTGGAAGAAGCCTTAAAAGATCATCTGGTTCCAATCCCCTGCTGTGGACAGGGACATCTTCCACTAGATCAGGTGTTTCAGAGCCCCATCCAACCTGGCCTTACACACTTCTAGGGATGGGGCATCCATAGCTTCTCTGGGCAGCCTTTTCCAGTGCCTCACCACCCTCACAGCAAACACTTTCCCCCCCTTAATATCTAATCTAAACCTGCTCTCATTTTAAAGCATTCCTCCTTGTCCTGTCATGCTCTTGTAAAAGATCCTTCTCCCTTCAGGTACTGGAAGGCCTCAATTAGGTTACCACAAAGCCTTCTCTTTTCCTGGCTGAACAATACCAATTCTCTCAGCCTTTCCTTATAGGTGAATAATCTTATAATATCATCTCAGAATATACCTGCTTACCTTCTTATTGTGTGTGTCCATATGTACATGTTTGCTCCTAATGATGCTTATTGATTATCCATTTGATTTACATATTTAAATATGCTTTATATTTGCCAAAAAATAATTATGTGCCTGACATCACAGCTCATCAAATTTTGCACTATATTTTACCAAGCTAAGACAAGCACCCTTGTAGTTGTATCCTGAGTAAAAAAACTGGAAAGCATCAGGCTTCTTGAAGACAAGATAATCAATTAGACTTGATATGACTAGTGAACTGTGTCCATGATTAGAAGGAAAGTAAAACTCCACAGTGCTCTGTAAAGCAAGCTGGGTAGAAATTTTTGCAAAGCCAAATGAGGAAAGCAGTTATTTTCAATTCTTTTTTCACACTATCTGAACTGTGGTCCTTTCTCTAAACAACACCACTTCTATCCCCTGAAATAGAGAAAAAATCAAAAATCTTTAACCACAACATATTAATGTAGATATATATTAAGTGAAATAAAAGCTGTTGACTTTAGAGTCTAAATTATGAGATATTATACATAGTGTGCTCCTCTGAGGTGCACAGATGACATTGTAGAGAGGAATAAAATCTGATACAACTTTAAATTTCTATACTTTTCATAACGGGGACTGAGTCTTATCCTCAAAGACCAGAAAGGACATCATAATTATTCAGTGTGGCCCTCCACACTCTCCACTAGTAGAATGTCTTCCACAAAAAATTGCATCTAATTTTGCTTTAGGGGAACCATAACCCTTCCAAGGCATCTTATATTTCCATGTTTTAGTTCTAGAATTATCCTAATTTCAGTTCCCATTAATACTTTGTGTTCTGTCTCTGACTACATGATCAAAAGGCTCAGTTCTGTCAGATATAATTCTGACACATTTAAATACTTATTTATCAACCCATCTCTTAAACTTCCCTTCAGTATACCAGATAAATTTTATTATTTACACCTCACATCCTCATGCAAGTCACAGCTCTATAATCTTGGGTTTGGGGCTGCTGAGTTTTGGTTTGGTTTGGTTTGTAGGGTTTTTTGGGAGGTTATTTGGGTTTTTTTTGTGGAGGGAGGAAAGGGATATTGGGGATTTGGGGGGGTTTGGGGTTTTTTTGCAATTGTTCCCCAGCATTTCTCATCTCCATTCCCCTTTATTGTCCTTTCGAATATTTTGTGAGCTCTCTTTTCACAGGAGCACAGAAAGCTCAGACTGAGGAAATGATCCATAGTAATACTTAAAATCTAGTTCTAGTCATTGTTATTTTAAGACAGCTTTGATATTCTGTAGATACAAACTGCTTTCATGAATTCACGACATATTCCTCCTCATTGGACATATTAAATCAATTTTTTGGATTTTAAGAATTTAAATACTTGACTTGGATTACCATAATTGTAACCATCCATTGTATTTTAATAGCCAATCAATCTAATAATTTATTAATTAAATCATTATAGATATAATAATTTTCAAATGGTATACAATATACAATGATAAAGCTAGCTTCTTTTTAGCAGTTTTCATAATGTTCATTCCTGAGTTCCCTATTTCCTTGTGGAAATAAGAATTATCATGTAACAAATCTAAACTTCATGGGGTTTTTGTTACTTTTGCATACAATTTATGAATATTTTTCTTTATCTAGAAACCAGGGTCATAAAATATAGGTAGAGATAGGCTAGGACTGGAACAAAGAAGGGTACCCAAAAGATCCTCAATATCAAAACAACAGTTTCTAATCCCACTATATGACACCTCTCAATTTCATAACATGCAAGTATTTGATTAAAAAACTTTCACTTCATGTAGTAAATGAGTTAAATCCAAGTGTACATACATTGTTTACCACCCCATACTCTAGTCAAAACCAAAACCAAACAGAGAGATATCTCACAAAACAAAACAAAAAAGGAAAATAAAAAGGACAATCTGATTAGTAGCAACTATAATTATAATCTCTACTTCATTATCAGCAAAATTACAAATTAACTAATCCATTATATACCTGAAATAATGGGGAGAATAGTTAATTTCTTATTCTATGTTATATCCTTTTCTGGATAATAGGACAAGATTTGCACTGTTTCCCAGTTTTCCAAGATAAGTTAAAAACTGGCAATGATTCATTAGTTCCTTTGAGACTTCTGAGCATAAATTACTTAGCTAGTTCATTTGAAACATTCTCATATGGGAGTAGATGTTGTCTTATCAGTGCTTTATTTCAGATAGAAAATGTGTTTCCAGCAACATTCAAATGATTTGGCCCTAAACCAGCCATTATCTCAGCTTCTCTTACTCTGAATGAACTCATAACCTTTCTGAGAAAGATACAACACAATGTTCAACCCTCCTTTTTCCTAGTAGACAATTCTGTCATTTTAGAGCTCAGATGAAATAAAAACATTCATTAAGTTGTGTACAGGGTTCTTTCTCAAACACAGCTTTCTCGAGGAGTTCCTCTCTCTTTCTCTGCTCTCTTTCACAGGACTTTCCTTCCCACCTGAGCTTGGCAAGAGGTCAGAGTCCCACCTCTAAAAGCAAAGCTCATCTTATCTTGTGTTTACCTAGTTTTGTCCCAGATAATGCTGAAATATGCACTAAAAATATATGTATTCTAAATAGTTCTCAGCCATGCCAACAGCTTCTTATAAGCTGTGACTTGATTAGACAAAACAAAAGACTTTGTTAATATGTCTGGGTTAGGCTACTTCAGAATGAGAGGCAGAAAAAAGGGACTCAGAGAAGTTTTCTTCATTGGAAATGTTGTCTAGGGAGTAAAAACTGGAAGTAATGTTAAAATTTTAGAGCAGTACTTTGGCAGGAAGACATTTTTAGTATGTGATATTTCAAAATCTGGAAAACATTCCTTGATGGTATTACATATTTTAGAGACTCCCTCTGCTGACAGTGTTTTGTTGATACTTTTATATGTGCTTGGATGTTTTTGTTGGCATCTGTAAATTCCAGAATTATTACTGCTATCAACAGAATAGGAGTGCCTTAAGGCTGCTCTCTTTCTTTGCTTTTTTCTTTTCCTCCTGCTAAAATAGATACAAAAACATCACACCAATTTTGGGGAGACAAATTAACTGATTTTTCTAGAAAGTTCCTAGTTTCATAGTGGCTTTCCTAGCTATAATCAATGATTCTTCATGAATTAACCAACTGTACAGGAATTTGCAAATAAAAGCTAAGAAATCTGGTGACTAAACACTGGAAGAGGAGAAATGTGATCATCTGGGGTAAAAAATGTGAGATTGAAGACAGAGTAATGGAGTAAGAGTGCTGTGGGATTGGAAAGAGAAAGAAGAGCTGGAATGGGTTAGCAAAGTGTTGGTTGTCAGCTGACCTATAACATTCTGAAATCAGAACAAACTGGATAAACTGAACAAAGAGAAGGTGCAGGACAGATTATGCAGAGAAAAGAGTGACATTGTAAGACAAGCTGGCATGAGGAAACTTTGGAAGGATTGCTAAAGAAATAATTAAAGACAGGAGTATGAAGAGAAGAGCAAGGACAAAAGAAACTGAGTCTGGATGGAGAAATTAAATAAGCAAGATATTATCAACCTAATATTTATCAGTACACTGTTGCTTAAACTCACAAAATGTGTTTCTCTTTGAATCTCCATTTTTGCAGTTTTCTGTTAAGGAAAATAGATACAGAATCACTTTAAAAATAATACATTAAAAGGATAGGGTAGATAAGACCTTGAACAACCTGGTGTAGTGATACCTGCTCCTGCCCATGATGGGGGGTTGGACTAGATGATCTTTAAGGTCCCTTCCAACCCTTAAGGTCCTATGATTCTATGATATTAGGAGAGCAAGCAAGGGAACTCAGATCTTATCCATATTACAGCTGTTCACTATCAAACACAGAGAGCTTACATTCCCCACTCCCCCAAACCAAAATACTGTGATGCCAGCTTTGACTAGATCGTGCTCTTCTGCTCTTTCCACAGAAAACTGCTCAGCCTGATGGTCGGGGTATTGCAGGTATGGATGAAATTAAACCTTAAAACACATAAAACAACAGATCGTTGAATATCTTCAAGCCTACCAAAAAAAAAAAAAAAAAAAAACCCCAAAAAACCCCTAAAATATAAACAAATATACTAAAAGCCTCAACCCTCTC
>VZRX01016273.1:0-42989 GCA_013398075.1 Notiomystis cincta | reverse complement strand
ATTTTTTTTTTTTGTCACATTTTTTTTTTTTTTTTTTTTTAGGTACATCATGCTTTTTATTTCATGGTCAGAGAGCATGTAAAAGAATGAAGTGATGAGTGCAGTCTGGTTACAACAGCAGACCAAAATAGCAAGCTGGTATATAAAATAACATGAAGGAAGGTGGTCACAGGCTTGTCTTCTCATCTGTCACTAGGCCTTTTCATCAAGCTGTGAATAGCAAGCCAGCATGACGTGCTGCTGCTGGTCATTATGGAGGGATCTAGTGACTGCACCCACTGTGCCCCACTGCAGCGTAGTCACAGGTTCCCTCAGCACAACGTCTCCTGGCCAGTCAGACTACACAGAGGGGCCCCAAAACACCACCTCAGAGCTCCCTCACAGGACAGTGCCAGGCTCTGGGCTGAGCTCACACATGCCCTCTGTATGAACCAGATCCTTTCACCTCCATTATTCACGGTGTGACTGCTGCATGAAATTCCCAGAGCAGCATAGCATGACTCTGCAGCTTTCATCTTGCATGGGAGGGAGACACAAGCTCTTTCACATTACAGTGTGCACCTTAGGTGCATAAAAATTCTGGCATTAAGAAGGCAAGAGCAATTTTGGCTTGCATCAAATAAAAAGACTTGACATGTGTAACTGCTATAAAAGTTGAAGTTTCTCATTTCATACAAGCTTAGGCAAATGAGGGATTGGAGCTATATTTTATTTTTTATGGCTACATTTTCCAGCAGTCAGCTGCTTCAGAATAACAATAAAATTCCTAATGATAATTGTTTTTCTTTTGGGAAGTTTCTTTGGCAGTTTTTATCTGCTTAATAGTTGTTCTGCTACTCATCAGTGCTGACGGCTATACTTTCACTGGGGTATAACAACTAAGTATGTTGCCTTTGTGCCTTCCATGACCTGTAAGCTTCCAAACTTTGTCACCATCCTTATTTTCTCTTGTCTTTTCCCATTGCTAATTTTTCATTCTATCTTTCTGCTAATGTTTCACATTAGATATTTTAAGATGGATTTTCTGAATTGAAAGTGCTTTAAATAATCTTTTGGTGTTTTTTTAATAAATATTTCTTCCCTTGGGTATGCATATCTTATAAGATGTATGTTATTTGAATATGTCCCAGCTGTGTGTGAACCATACCCAATGATAAACTGCAAGAGAAGGAAAATTATTCAAAATTGTGTCACTTTCTGTTCACATCCTTCCTACAACATGGAATTTTCCTGCACAGTCTTTTTGATACATTACCAAATTTGAGGGGGAGGGGGAGGGAAAGAAAAACCAAATTATTTGAGACATCTGGGCTGGAAAATTAAGCTCACAGGTTTCAAATGGCATTCTCCCCATCAGTGTCAGTGGGTCCATCAGAATGTCTTCCAAACTATTATCTGTCATTTGTGATGAGGAATGCAAACTCCTTGGAGTAAAGACAATTTGTATATAGATTTGAGAGCACTTACACTGCTTGGTAATGGAAAGGAATTTTATTATCATCTGCTCTAGCATTTAAACACTGTTATTTGTAATTTGCATGGTAAAGATGTTGCTAGCAATTAAATGAGAATTTGTGAGTCATGAAAAAATAACAGGAAGGCATCTGTTATGACTTTCCATCCTGTTATTCCAGTTATTTAATAATAATTGCTGAAAGTGACCAGGGATGTCTGTCATTTCATGGCTCCATCAGACAAATACCTTCACTGACATTGAGGACGTTACTAATGTGAACAAGAGTTTGTGCACTCAAACTATGCTTCTACAACTGAAGACTTAAATCTGGCAGTGACCAAACTACACCTCTGGAACCACAGGAAGAGGAACTGCTGGAGAAGTGGCTGCCCATGTGTGTGTCAAGTTCAAAACACATTACATGTGTTACAGGATAATGGGCGTGTTACCTGCAAGCCTGTTATCTCCCAAATGCATAAAACCACATTTATGCCATATGGATTCTAAATTCCTTTTTAATATGCATGTTCATGCATGATTCACTACTGTATTACTTCTGGACTGTTGGTTGAGAAATAGCATGCAATATTGTTATAGCAATGTAACCTTATCTCTGATTTTATCAGAGATAAGAGTTACTCTTTTTTTGTTTAAATTTGTCAGTCCATAAAACTGAAATGTTAGTGTTGCCTTCAACAATATCTAATTAGTAACTGTTCATATCCAGCAACTTCCTTTATTTTTATTGGCTGTAGTTACACTGTGTTTTTTCGAAAATGTTCTATGAACTGACTTTCTGTACTTTCTTTAAAACTTCATTATCTTTTGGATGACAAAGTAATTTTCCTTTCTATATTTTTAATCTCTTTTAATGTAACTTTTTACTTTTACTTTTCTCTGTAGAAGTGTGTATGTTTACTCATTTATTTAGATAACTTTTAATGGACATTTGCATTTTCACAAGGACACCCCAATACTTTTAGATGAATTGTGTAATTGCCTGTCCATGGTATTTCAGATGAATAAGTGAGTTTATATACTCTATATGAGTTAGTGCACTTGTACTTAAAAATAATATATCACTTCCACAATTTTTTTTAGGATACTTTAAAATAAAAATTACACATTGTGGAATTTTTTTAATGTGCTCATCAGTAATTTTGAATTAATGACTTTATGAATTTCATGTTACAGATTACATGATAAAGCTTTGTTACAATTTTTTGATCTGTAGACATCACAAATCTTACGTAGATAGAATTATTCACATGATTTTGCTTCTTTCAGTTGATTTATTTGTCAAATTAATTTATTACTTAGATGCTGCTATATCCTTAATTATTTACTAAAGGAACCCATTGTAATAAATAATCTTTAGGACTGATTACTAAAAAAATAAAAATATAACCTACATTTCAGACAAAAAATTCTTTGTGTATTTGTCCGTACAGAGTAAATAAACAAATTATCTTTAATAGGCACATGCAGCTCTTCAGTTTGGTAGCTATTTTTGTCCATACTACCCATGCCTTGTGATTCATTGAGGTCTAAAAAATTGCTCCCAAAACATCTCATATAGGCTTTTTATCCAATTAAGTCAATAATCACAAGGATTTGGAGTTCTCCATTAATATGTTGTGGTACAAAATTGGTTGATAGTAACCTGTCAGCTCAAGTGGATTAATAGCTGGATGTCATTAGCAGGTTATGGAAACGCTCCTAATCCATTTTAGGATGAAGGCAGACAGGTTAGTTTAAATCATCTTAGCAGGGTTTCAATTAGCCTAAACCCATACTATGCACCAATATGATGACATACACGTACATCTTTTTAATCTGTATTTACTTCAGCAGTTTCTTTCTCACATGCATTAGTCAGCATCTCTCTTTTGAGAATAAGTGTCCTCCCATGTCTGCTGGCTGAGCTGTTCCATGCCCTCATATCTGCACTCACTGCAGTCAAGTTATCAAAACCTCATTATTAGTTCAAGCTGTTTCTAAAATTCTTTATAGGGAAGCTATCATAAAGTTTATATGAAATTACATTTGAAAATATTAATTAATTATTTGAGCTATGTTATATTTCCTCCTGGCATCTAAGAAGTTACATTTGACAGAATGAAACTGCATTTACATGTTACAAATTACAGGGAAAGCTCTTTGCCTGGAATATTTCTGTGTGCCTCCTTAGGTATCAGTGCACCTATACTGATACACAGTCACTGGAAGTGGAGTAGGAGCATCAGAACTGTGAAGAATGCACCAAAATGCCTGTTTCATATTCTAAATATTTATGGAACAATATGAATACTTCTGTCTCTTAATTAAAACTACTTTAACCTATAGTAATTGTTGAAAACAATTTGCTGCTCAAGCAATTTACTGTTATCAGTTTGGGTAACATTCTAAGTTACTCTGCCCTTAATCACTAAGGGAAAAAGCATTAGATGCATTCTGGTCTCCCACAACTCCATATGATGTGACATGGCCACACAGTTAACATGCTTACACTCAGAAGGCAGCACCCCAGACAGCTCAGCCCTTTTGTTTGATGATGGATGTCCCCTTTTGGCTCGTCCCCTTTTCTGCCCACCACCACACTTAATCTACTTTTTCTCTGTTGCTGCACAATGATTCACTCAGCCACTATCCTTGTCACCATTCCTTGCTGCGAGTGGGCCTTGGGTGCAGCTCTTCTGTAGCTTCTTAACCACACACACCTCGAGCCCCAGGAGAAATGCTTGCTGGGGAGGCATCTCAAGAAACAGCTGAGGCTGAGTCCCATCTACCTTCTACACTATTACATATAAGCCAGGCATGAGAGGTTACTTTCTGCAAATCTTTTTTCATGATTTTCATAATTTTACTTTTTTCATCATCAGCATTAAAAGACACCTGATTTTTAGTGTTTGACTTTTTAGTGGTCAGCATAAGACAGCAAAGCAACTAAAAACCCTAAATCGTTAATGTAGCACTTAAATTTCATAATTGTTGATTGTTTTAGAGCAGCAAGGACAGGTATTGATTGGATTCAGGAGAGAGATGGTAAGAGAGAAAGAATGACCCAGTAATGTCAATCTATTTCACAGACTGAAACAAACAGTGATCCTTAAATCACAACTTGCTGTTGCTAAGTTTCTGTCCTGCTGTGTGTTTTCTGTCCTTGTAGAAGGTAATTCCTTTGAATGAAAAAAAATGAAATTTTTTGGATTATGTGTACATAAACAAAAAGGAACCATATCTGCCTTCAGGAACAGGGGGATTTTTTCAGTAGTCATTGTTCTGGGGGCCAACCAAACACTGGTGGTTGTAAGGAACTGGTCAAGGGAAGGCTCCCTTGATTTATCAATCCATGTGCAAATATATTTTCTCCCACTGCAACCATCATCAGGTGATCCAAAACACAATGAAGCCTGATTCCTCAGAAGGAGGAATTCTGCAAGTGTCAGCCCTGCAAGCATCCTCCATCCCTTTTGGCCAGTGAGTAATGAGAGTCCACTTGCAAACCTTTATTTGCCCAACTTATTTTCGCCAAGGGGAAATTCAAATTTCTTGTCCTCAGTAAAATATTTGTGCAACTGTATAAAGCTCTTTTCTGCTCCAAATCTTCAATTCCACTGTATCTTCCTCTCTCTTCTTTATTGTAACTGGATATAAAGAACAATCTAAGAATTTTCATGATTTATTTTGATCTTGCATAATTTGAAGTTTAGAACAAAATTTTAGTAATTTTAATAATTTTTAATAACTTTCAGGTATAGAAAGGTTTGCTTTCTTAAAAAAAAAAAAGAAAAGGAGATACTAGAATGTGCTTATCAGTGTCTCTGTCTTACTGCATAGTTCTGCAGTACTTTCTTTGCATTAATAGGTGGGATGAGTTACATAGTTACAGAACAAAATTTCAGAGTGCACGGCCTTGACACAATATACATTGTTTGAGATGCTGTTCATGTTTTGTATTCTGTATCTTTTAAAGTGTTCTCCCTTGGAACACTGAGACAGTGCTTAGAGGATTTATAAAGGAAGTTCTTGGAAGTGAAGTAAAGCAATACATATAGTATTTTTAGGGTAGGGATTACTTTCTGTTACTTCTGAGGATTATAACAAAGTCTAAACAAAAATAATGCTTCATGCTTACTGAGACAGAAACAAATTCAGAGTTAAGATGTTAGATGCTCTTATTCCAATAGTAGTACATCTGGATCTGTTAATCCAAATGACATTGCACTGAACATTACAGTTGTATTCTTGGAATGTGTTTTGTTCTTTTGTTCTTTAAGGTTTTCAGTACATAAGAATATTATGGAAATTATGAAAAAGCCTGGCATGAGAATGAGTATACAGTTTATTTATATACAAGTTTTATTTAAAGTAAAAAGTAGGATGTTTGCAATCTCTTGGCATGTAATTAATGTTTATGGTAACATTATTGTGGATGAGTTAAAAATACAAGGAAACAAATCTTTGGGGTGTTTTACCACATCTTTTTAAGCAATCTTCAAACAGTGTGATATCTGTCAGTACTGAAGCATAATTATGTTCCAAACAAGACACAGCATGGTTTAGAGCAGAAGTGTTCTCCTCTCAGCCATTTCTGGCTCTGTGATTGGCCAATTTGACTCTGGACTATGTTTATTGGGAATCACAAGCCCTAAAGAGCACAGTGCTGAGATATCCCTATAGCTTTAGACTATGACAGCAAACTTCAACTGAGATTATTGGTTTGGGTATTTGGCCAACATTGCTGGAGCTGCTGGCAGCAGTGTGAGGCAAAGAAATTAAGAGAGAAAGCAAGGAGTCAGTAATGAACCCTGGGGCTGGAGCAGAAACCAGTGACAGCAAGGTGTGATTGAAAAAAGGGGAGAAACACTACTGAAACACTACTATGCTATGTATTTCATAGGTGTTTTAAAACTTATCCATTTCACACAGAAAAAAAGATATACATATTTGCAAGCATGTATATTTTTAGGGATGCACACACACAACACACACACATAAACAGAAATTTGTTGCTGTATAAACATTAATTTTGCATTTAATGTCTAGACTATCAGGTGAAATTCCAGCAAGGGTTTTATATTAAATTCCCTGAAAAGTAGACATTTTTGAGAGGAAAACAAAGTAAAATGGATATTCTGAGCTACTGTAGTTTGCCAAGCTGTTCAATTTTATTCAGGACATCTCAGGAACATATAAATAAAGACAAAGTGGCAAAATATCCAAGTGCTTGTCAGATTTAAGGAAACAACATACATTCCCCCCGCCCCAGAAAGCAATCATTTAATTTAAGAATGCTTACTGGCATCAGTGTTGATTTTACTGGTAGACAGTGAGTAAACAAGCTAAAATGCTGTCTACAATAGAAACTTTTAAGCCTAAAGTCTTATCTTGCTGCTGTCAAATTCAAGGGCAAAGCTCCAGTTGACTTCACTGGAGCAGGGATGAAGTATAGGACTAAATAGAGTTCAAGCTAGCTTGAAATTTATTGCACACAGATTCATTTTTATTGTTGTAAATGTTTTCTATATACCACTTTTCTCTACAAAACCAGAAAAGTTTCTGAGCATCTGTTATTTAGCATTTGTACCTTACTCAGTGCAACAGTTTTTATTTCTATCACCAACTTAATTTTTCAGAATTCATTTCAGTAATTATTCTATTTGGTTTGACATGGTGCTTTGAACTTTTAGCCCTAAATTACAGATGTTTACAGTAAGTTATGCATAAGAAAAATGAAAGTTTTAAGACTACCAGTTTCCCTTATAATGCCTGCTAATCTACTTAACTGAATCCTTCTTTCTATGATAATTTGCCTTATCTGTTCATTTTTTCTTCTAAAGCAACATTTGGTTTTGGAGCTTATAAAATTTTTTCTCACCCTATGTATTTAACTATGTAGAAGTAATAGTCTTTGAATTTCTTATATATGTTAATTCCTGAACAGCTTTATATCCAGGGCTGGGTTGCTTTTGCAGTTGCAATTTTGTTTCTATTATCACCTATCCAGATTCTAGTCATTTTTTTAGCTATACCTAAAAAAGAGTAATTTTTATAGCTTTAAATCAAAACTAAAAATAAGAAAATCCACATACAGCATGTTTGTAAGTCCATGTCCTCAGGTGCTTATTCAGTTCCTATTTCTTTGTGTTCTGTTTTTCAGCTATTAACTGATTTTTTCTTCCTGTAAACCCTCCCTTAGGAACTGTCTATTAAATTAGGAACCAATTTAAGAATAGCATTCAGTCTAATCACAGTACTTTAAAAAATGGTGCTTTATAAAAAACTTACTTTCAATTTTGGAAACTGCAGATTACCCATCATCTGGTTTCCTCAATGAAAGCCTAAAATGGGAGAGTTCCTTTTAACTTAAAAGCCTCATGAAACAGCAGAAAAAGCAGTGCTTATTCCATTTACCTGAGAAACTAAATCCTTCAGTTCTCACGAATCCAAAATGTTCATTAATATGCATGGAAATTTTTGATCTGTGAAAATTGCAGGTCAAGCCCTGATATGCATTACTATTTCTAATATAGAATAAGAAGGTTAACTGAATGCCTTGTTATTTATAAGAATAAGTAACTGACCTGGTGTTTGTCACTCAGAAACAGAAATAAAAGAGATGTGTTACGGGTACGGTTTTAAGTTCCTTAAAAAGGCCAAAAGTAAGTTAAAGAAAAAGACACATGGGGTTTTTAGTATTGCTCTTTAAGAATGTACAGAAAAGGAAAGAAATCAAGTTTGGAAGCCTCATTTCCCCTTTTTTTTGTAAAACAAAATGGTATTCACTGATTTGATATAACTGTTATATATATATATATATATATATTTATATATAACTGAGAGAGGGTCTGGGGAGTGAAACATTAACTGGAAATGAGACATCTAAATTATCTAGGACGTGGGAGACAGCATAGCAAGTATGCACAACATAGAAGAATAAGAACAGGCCACTGGACCAATCAGTTGATGAGTCCTTGAAATATGCCTTCACTTACACCTTTTGAGCTTAAGCAATGACATGTGCTTCTTCTCTTCAGGGGAAAAAAAGACTGGGACAATACCTGCAGGGTCCTTCCCTTATTAGCACATGATCTACTGTAGACAAAATTCAGCATACAATATATTGTGCTGGCAGGAGGATTGTTGTTCAGCAGGATGTTCACCTCAACTGGCTTAGACAGATACTCCAGCTCTGAGTTAGATGCTCAAAACACCCTTCTGAAGGACCTCCATTGACTAGATAAGGAGACAAGACTTAGCTTGAGAAAAAAATATGGAAAAGGGAAAAATTAGTAACCACTGTATTCCAAACCCTGTGCCTCACTTCACTCTCAGAAGTTTATTATTTCTTTCTTTTCTTTCAGCTCTATTTAAATTAACCAGTTCTGGGCTGGATACCACTAATACAGACTGATTGAAAATGAGATTGTCCAGAGACTATCAGTACCTTAGGAGAATCACAGATGTATATCCTTTTAGATGCTGAAGTCTTCTACAGTAGCACCCAGAATGCTTCATTCTGGAAGTCAACAATTTGGCTTTTTTTTTTAATTAATCCCTTCACTACCTCTTGGCTGGCCTGGAGAGATGCAGTGTATTTGGAAAATTTTAACTTCAATGAGTGGCCATAAAATTTTCCATACCCTCTATTTTATTTCCTGCTTTGTTTTAGGATCTGAACACCTGTAATACTCTCACTGCACATGTTAGTTTTCTTCTGAGTCTCCTGCCTTCTTCACATAAAAAAAATATTTAAGATTACCGCGTCTCCTTTCTTCTTCACACAAGATTATTTAGCTCAAAGGGGGTCCAGAGGAGGTCAAAGCCAACTGCCAAGTAGTGTGACTACAGTGACAAAAGCACTGTGAGCACAAACTCATGGAAGAAGGACCATGGTTTTCCCTGCAGGTGATGCAAAAAGACAATATGAAGCCCACTCTCTTTCCTAGCACTGACTTTACACAGATTTCAAAATCACAGAGCAGTGTATTAAAACGGGCACTTGGAGTTTCCAACAGCTGTTACCTTGTGACATACTTACTCTCTGGTAAGGATAAGGCATATCTTTGTAGGACAGATCTGGATTAAGGTATTATTTTCTCAGAGAGTTAAGAACTATCAGGGTAGTCAAGCCCAATTGCAAGGTGCATTGCTGTTACTATTTTTCAAGTAGGTTAAATGACATATATAAAGAAAACTTAAAAAAAAGACCAACCAAGCAAAGCCACCACCAACCAAGGAAAAACCCCAAACTAAAACCCAAGAGAAGCAAGACAGTCTTCCAACAGACATGAGAATCAGAAAAAAAAATGTTCCTTTCCTTAGTACCATACCAAAAGGAGCACTCAGTGATTGCTTTGATATGCAAACATCTGTGTAAAATAAAATAGTCCTACTATACTGAACTGTCTGATAAAAAACAATTTCATAGAAAATCACACAGCTTGAATAATACTTTGGAAATCCCTAATTTTTTTTAAACCCACTGTTTTAGTGTAAGAAGCAAAATGTAAATGGAAAATATTCCTAAAATCAATGAGACATTTCTAAAGCGTTCCCAAGGCCCAGGAATTTGGAGTTTTGATTTGTCCTAAGACATTGAGATTCTCTGCAACTGTAAACCTCAGTTTATTCTGCCTAAACATTTTTCTTTTAAAAAAAAGGGACAATGAGAGAGAGGAAGGGTGAGATTAAGAAGAGAGTGTTAGGCAATTATAGAGGAAATATCTTTTTTTCCCTTCAAACTACATAAATTACTTGTTCTTTGGCATACCCTTTTCCAAGCATTATTTAATTAAAATAAATGAGAAATATTCAAGTTAAATTTAGCATAACAAATTATATTAGCTTGATGATATGATAAGAATATATATTACTGTTTCCAACACTTTTTCTGGTGGATTTATTCTGTTGTGTGAACATCATTCTTGCTCTTCATTTTAGGAAAGGAACTTATCTTATTGCTATTTTCAGAGAAAAGAGAACATTTAGATAAACATATTTTATTATGCTGTCTCTATAACCAAATTTTACTACACTGTGCTTTGTGATGTGCATACATGCAAGGCATTGTAAGATTTATAACTTTGGAGAGGTTTTGCATACTTTGATTGGTCACAATTAAAATATGTATATATCTTCCGATCCTGGGAAACTGGGATCTATGTCTTATGTAAGACTCAAAGAAGAAAAACAACCCCTGGTTATTACAGAAGTAATTTATCTGGATTATAAATCAGATTTTTATTCATAAATGTAGGACAAGCTCTTGTAAAATAATTATAAACTATTCTCATAGCTGCAGGGTCTTACTTCTTACACTTTTTTTGTCCCAGTAGATGAATATCAAACTTTCTTAGTGTACTTACAAAAATAAAATGTAGTTCTTTAAAAAGATAAAAAACTCATCAGATACAGAATTTAAGGTCACCTCAATAGAGTGTATTTTTAAACTGCCAAATAAGTATTTCCTATTTATTTTTAATGTGTATATTCATAACTATATTAATAAAGAGGAATTTTCCCTCTTTTTAGCCCTTTATTGAAATTTGAGTCATGAAAAATGAATACATTAGTTTAGGAGGAGAAAGGAATCAATAGAAGTGTGTACTTTGACTTATCTATCTGCAAAATGTCAATTGGATGGAGGGAAAACATCATTAAAGAATTCCTCAGTGTTTAAAAGAAGAGAGTTACTTGATAATGTGTATGACAGAAAAATATCTGGTTTGGACTTAAAAAGAATGAGTATACCCTCTAGACCTACCAATATTGTTAATACATTTATTGAACTATAATTAGAAGAAAAAGAGTGGTATCTACAAGCAGCAGGGCCTAGTTGGGATAGAGGAGATAGCTGAACCTTTTATTTTCTCTCTAGGTATTTCAAAAGACAATGAAATAGCAGTAGTGTAAGACAAGTGAATTGCTGTATCTCAGAAATGCAATCCTTTGAACACCTATATATCCTTGAATAATGTATCCAGAATGGTAATCTGTCTGCTAATGAGAAATACCTGAGAGTTCATATGTCATAAATCAATGTTTCAACCGTTCCCTTTGTTTTCAAGAATGATTCTAAATATTGATGCTATGCCCCTGTGGATCACTTGTAAAATAACTCAGTTATCTGAACAGTTTTTTTCATCTGGGAAATTTAGGTTTTTGTGAAACTGCTTTATTAATAGTTTCTGCATAATTTTTTTTTTTTCATTTCCAAACTGGCAGTCTAAATTTATAGAAAAATGGTGAATTAAGATAATCACTACTGCTCTGTCTGTGAGAAGACTTAAAATCATCCTCCTTAAAGATCTGATTTCTCATAGAAAAGAAAAAATAGGAAAACAAAGTGAGTAAAACAAGAGATAAGGAGGAATCCATAGGACTTGATTTCCAAACATGCAGAGTATTCATTTGGACATGCTATTTTTGAAATTGGTTAAGTCACAGGATTTTCCAAAGAACACTGTTGACCTTTTATCTTTATTCTTCTTTTTTCTTTTGGAAACAAATAAATTACAGAGAAAATCTCCCTAGTGCAGCTATACTTTAGTAATCAGGAGAGTGATCAAACTGTGCACAGCAAGAAAATACAGTACCTTAAAGTTCTGTCACTAAAATTTCAGAATAAATGCTAAATATATATAGACCATGAGTTTTTTCTGTAAGCAATAACGATTTTCTAAGCAAATTAGCTAAGCAAATTTCAATAGCTTCTGAATATTTTAACCAGAATATTTATGAAACTTGGGACCCTTTTGGAAACTATTTCTATGGCATTATATTTACTTCCTAGATAAAACAAGTGCACAAGAAACAAAGTGTACAGTCAGAAAAAGGACAGAGTCAGAAAACTGTAATATTTGCTCAGAAAAAGATCAATAATCACAAAAAGAACACCTTCTTACTGAAATTGAAATCTTCAAATAATATAAACATGCCAATCTATTTTTAACAGATAAAATATATATTTTTTGTTGTAGACCACTATACCTAACATATAGAATTATGTACCTATATTAATAAAAATAATATAAAATGAATAAATATAAACATTAAAATAAACTGCAGTCAGTAAAGTTCCCTGAAATTGTGATGTGTATTTTTGAGCCTGAAAATATTGGTACAGTTACTTTACCACATTTGATCTGAAATCTAAAAATAAATCAGAAATAAGCCCATTCTGCCCAGTAACATTTTAGTTTATGAGACAGGATTCCTAATCAACAAACTTTTTCTGCAATGAAATTTTTTGTCATGCCACCACAAGTAGGCAGTACATTTAACATCAGCACAGAAGACAACTGCGTGGGTTGGCCCTGTCTGGATGCTAGATACCCATGAAAGCCACTTTAATACTGCCCTTCTCAGCTGGACAGGGAGGAGAGAATATAATGAAGATTCATGAATTGAGATAAGGACAGGGAGAGAAACCACTCAGTCACCAAATACTGCCATGGATAAAGCAGGATCAGGCTGGGGATATTAATTGAATTTATTACTAACAACATCAGAGCAGGATAATAAAAAGTAAAATAAATCTTAAAAACACCTTTCCTCTACCCCTTCCTCCTTCCCAAGCTCTTCCTCCTCCCCACCAGCAGTGCAAGGAGGTGGGAAATGGGGGTTATGGTCAGTTCATCACTCATTGTTCCTGCTGCTGCTCAGGAAGGGGAGTCCTTCCCCTGCTCCAGTGTGGGGTTCCTCCCAGAGGTGATGATCCTCCAGGAGCTTCTCCATCCTGAGTGCACCCATGGCCCTCAGTTCCCTGTGAGCTGCTGCCATGGGGTGGCTCTGCCATGGGGTGCAGCCCTTCAGGCACAGCCCGCTCGAGCGCCAGTCCCCCGCAGGGTCACAGGTCCCTCCAGGCCGCCTGTTCCAGCCTGGGCTCCTCTCTCCACAGGTCTGCAGTCTCTGCCAGGAGCCTGCTCCAGGACAGGCTTCCCCTGGCTTTACAACCTTCTCTTGGGCATCCATGTGCTCCAGTGTGGGTCTCCTCCATGGGCTGCAGGTGGATCTCTGCATCCCCGTGGTCCTGCATGGCTGCAGGGGCACAGCTGCTTCACCACGGGCTGCACCACAGGTGCCTGGAGCACCTCGTCCCCCTCCTTTTCCACTGACTTTTGTGTCTGCAGAGCTGTTCCTCTCACACATTGTCACTTTGCTCCTCTCTGACTGCAATTACATCTCTACAATAACTCTTGTTTTTTTCTTAAATAGGTTATCACAAAGCCGTTACCACCATTCCTGGTTGACTTGGCCTTGACCAATGGCAAATTCATCCTGGAACTGTCTGGCACTGGCTCTGCTGGACATGGCAGAATCTTCTGGCAGCTTCTCACAGAAGCCACCCTGCAGCCTGCTGCTACCAAAACCTGGTCATGCAACACAACACAGAAACTTACACTGTCTATGGACAGCTGTTCTGGAGATGCACTGAAGACCAAATTTGCCCTCTGAACAAGACTGTAAACCTCAATGACACTCAAATATTGCTGCAGGATGTTCCTTGTTTGTGAAACCATTATGCTTAAGTGGCTCTGTATATGATGCTCAAGAGGCAGTTTTTAAAGTGAGCATTTCAGAAGACACAGCAATACTGAAGATATGCACTGCTCCCAAAACTTCTGAAAGAACAGAGTAGTTATAGCCCTTTCTCACCCAAATACAAGCTTCTGTTCTTTTTATGACTGGACACATTAGTAGTCTTTAATACTTGTTGTTCTAATAATTGCAATTTAAATGGAAAATATGCTGTGTTTTGTCGGAAAGAAATATTTTCTGAGATCAACAATCATAAGGGGAACTTGTGCTCTACACTTGATTTCTTTATTGTCTTTAGCCTAGAACATTTTGTTTTCAGTCATCTTGCTGCTGCTGATCTACAATGTGCCCAGACTTTCATTTTTGTTTGTCACAGCTACTGCTTACATTGTTCTCTGTAGAGACACGATGTCTTTCCCCAGTGATGTATAATGCTATATGTATTTGTGATTATCACCTACACATACAACTAATATGAACCTTTGGGGTTTTATCTTCTTTCTTTTTTTTTTTTTATTCAATAGCATTTGTGCCAGCTTCCAGTCATATGTACCACTTTTGCCTTCTTCAGACCCAAGCTGGCAATTCTCCTCCTGAATAGCTTTAAAATTGCTCATAGCAATCAATGACAACCGAGGCATCACTAAAGAATTTCTCTTATCTCCAAGCTCCAATTTAGATCAGTCATTAAGCCTGAGTAAGCCTGAGCTGTCATAGCATTGTCCCTCATCACATGCTGTAAGCACAAAAAGTCAACTTCAAAATAAAATTTGTTCTATCTCTTACTACATTTTGTAGTGGTTTAGTATGGACAATAAAGTTTACTGAAATAGGACTGTCAATCTTTGTAACACAGGTAACTATACAGACCTTTTATCTAAGGAAGGCTTCTCTACCTCAAATCTGATCCACATTAAATAGTTTCCTTATATTTCTTCTTTTATGCCAGTTGATCTTGTTAGTGATGCATGCTACATAGCTGTGAAGAGCCTGTTTTTTATAAACATACATTTAAATATGAGAAGGAAAACATCTAAGCATCTAAATATCTATTATATCAAATATATGAAGAATACAGATAGGTATTCTTCATAGAATGAATCTCTATAGAAGCTTTCTTCCTTTCAGACAGTATTCAGCCTTAAAAGTGAGAGTTGCAATCCTCTGCTTAGGTTGTATTTCTGAATTTATGCTGAATTTTCAACTGTGTCTTAAAATAAGGTCTGGTATTTTTTTTGATTCTTTTTATTCTTTGGACTCTTTTTCTGAGCAGATTGAAGATGAAAATAAAAATGTGTCTTGAATGGGTTTTTTGACTTTCTGACAGTTATCTGATTGTTTGGTTAAGGCCTAGTTTGAAGAAAAAGTGCTGTAAACACTCATGATTTACAGTCCCTAAATGTTACAATATGCTTCAAATTAAATATTTATACTCTTCGAGTTGTTCCAGCATTTTTAGAAGATCCTAAATGTAGAATGAACAAGTTGATGCATTCAAATGATGGTTTTTGGTTGTGTCAAATGAATGATAATATGCTGAATTAAACACATTTACCAACTCTCCTAAACAGGCAGGGGGGGAAAATAAGAGGAAACACTTGGTGATGAAATGGAGACCAGGATATCACTTACCACCTGCCATCATAGGCAAAACAGATTTGATTTGGAGAATATTACTTTATTTCCAACCTAAATATATTTGGATGGTGAGAAACAAAAGCAGAATTTACAACGGAATCTTTACCCTCACCTTCTTTTTTCCCAGTCTCCATTTCAACCCTTCATTCCCAATTCTTGTACCCAACAGCCTCGGAGCAGTGCAGAGGGCTTGCAGGGGTGCAGGTTATGGTTAGTACACAGCAGTTCCTCTCTGCTGCTTGTTCCTTCTCACATGTTCCCCCTCTTTCTGGGTGGGTTCTCTCCATCGTCTTTCAGGAAAATCTCTGGACTCTCCATGGACTCAAGTTCCCTCAGGAAGTCTCTATCTGCTCCAACAGAGGGCTCACCCAGGGCTGCACTGTGTATATCTGCTCCAGAGTGGTTCTCTCCATGGGCTGCAGAGGGAATCTCTGCTCCTGGTGCCTTGGTTACTGCCTCATATTCATTTTTCTTTAACCTGGATGTTTGTACTGGCTTCTCACTTTTCCCCCCCTCTCTCCTCTGCCTCTCCAGCATATTTGTCCTTTCCTATTTTAATTAAATGGTCTTTTAACCTACAAAATGTTCAGAAAGATTGATTTCAGGAATGCCTGTGGAGTAAAGGAGCTTCTTAATGTGAGTAAGGGCAGGATATGACTCAAAAGAAATGTATTTCTTAGTGAAAAGAGAAAATGAAAAGACTATTACAGGATCTTCTCTAAGATATTTTCCCACATTTTTCAGTCTCCCATTACAGTATTTAGTTAATAAAATCTGCTGTGATTTTTAAATCATCCCAGAATGCTCAATATTTGTGTGGAAAGGTAGGACCATATACAGATATGGTTTATGAAGGTTTTTTTATTTCATAGCTGAGCTTATACACTCTAATGCATTCATTTATCATTCCTTACATTTCCTAAATTATATCTTTTTTTAGTTCTTTTTTATGGAGCTGTTTGTTGCAGCAAGTTTCATCCCACCTTAACAAGTGAAAAAGAACATGGCATTAGATGTAAACCTAAGCAGACACAGATATTTCTGATACCCTGCTATTCACCTGCAGTTATAGAATGAATAAATAAAATGGAAGTGAACTGAAAAGCTTTCACATGAATACATGTTATTATATATAGAATACACAGAATACAGAGTTGTAAATTGAGAGATTGGTTCTTAACTATAACGTCTGTAACTGAGCCACAGTGAGTGATGGGTTCATTCCTCAGTTTTCAGCCCCTCAATGGTCGATCACAAGGACACACCTTCCTAGGAGATGTATGCAAATATATTCTGACTATGCTGCAGTGGTCAATGCAAAAAGGGGCAAGTAAAAGGAAATGCCACCAGTGTTTTTCAGAAATTCTTGGTCTGGATTTCCATTAATGCTTTGAAAATTGTTTCGTATACTGCACTGCACAAAGATATAAATCCACAGCTGGATCCAGAAATACTGTGAACAGTCTTTCAGAGAGCTTGATGGTTTTCTCCCAAACGGCAGTTATTTAAATATTTGATAACACTGATTTTATGAATACAAATAAATATCTATGAACTCAGTCTCATTTTCATAGCTCAGATTTATATGGAAAGAGAATATTGAACTTTTAAAAGCATCCAGTGGATTTGATTCTTCTATTAGGATTAGCCATTTTAGAATGTGAAGCTGATAGAACATTTTCCATTCCTCATTTTGTGCCTAAATGCTTAGGACTGGCCGCAACCAAGAAAAAAATTGGAGTGGAGGAACCATTTTTATTACTTGCTTACTAAACATGTCACTGTCTCAAAATGTTAAATACTAGATAAAAAAACATATTCATATGTGTTTCCTAATCTGTTCTAACATACCTCATAATTTAGTTAACTAGAACACAGTAATTTCAAAGTATATATATACACAGTGTAGCTTGTACAGCATAAGCCTACTTGCAAGTGATCCTTTTTTAAAATTTTTGTTTCTAATTAAGTCATGTCAGATTTGCTTTGACTAATGGGCTGAATCATGCAGATCAATAGGTCTCTGAGAAATTCCAAGGTTTGGCTTCAACCCTTCCCTATGGAAGTAAAGCAGCAAATTGTGGACAGTAAAGCCTCAAACTGCATGCACAGTTCGACTTCCATTGTTTTTTTCAGCGCTTAAGCAAATGTTCTAGCTCTGTCAACTCACAATATTCTCTGATAGAACCACTTTTGCCTTGTGTACTCAGTTCACAGAAATATTGGTGGAAAAATCTAGTTTGGTAGCAATCTGCATCCACTTTGAACAACAGTAAATGATGATACAAAGGGGAAGCCAGCAAGGATCACACCTCAGACAGTCACGCTGATCTGCTGTCTGGCATTCATTTCACAGTCTCAAATTCCCATATATTATTACATGAGTTCTGAATCTGGTAAAAGGTGCTTAACTGATATCCTTGGGAAAAGAAATTGAACTACCATGTCATTACAAATTCTTTCTGTAACAGAAAGAAACAAGATTTTGAATCTTGATTAGATGTCAGTCTCATTTAATTTTGGAGCAAAAGAGAGATCATTAGCCCAGGTACTCAAAAAACCTTCCAATTTATTCTTGAAAAATTTAGACCCCAAATAATGGAAATATTTAAAATGTGTTGGGTTTGGCTTCCCTTGGGCCATAAACAAACACAGAGAAAAATAAATGGTTAATAGATGATTTGGGATTTTTTTTTGGTTTTTATTAACCCAGTATGTTTCAGATCCACAGGCTGTCAGTAATTAATACTGTATGAAGGAGTAATAGAGTTGCAGTGATATGAGTCCAGATTATCAAACTTCTAAAAAGGAATATGAAGATTTAACTATAAATTGTAACCATTTATGCACTTAGTTACTTGTTTTATTGTATATTGTTATTAATGCTTAATCCTTAAACATTCTTAGTTTATTTCAGCTAGCAGAAGATGAAAACATAATAATAATTACTGCTGATACCACTGAGGTAAAGTTCTACTTTTGTATTGCTGGAACTAAAATTTTGTCTATGATTATTACTTGAGCTAAAAAATAGTAAATAGCTTCCTTCCACATGTGTACAATATAAATATAGATATGATGCCAACTTAAATGTATAGGGTTGATATATTTTCAGACTGTTTTAGTTTAGTTTCTTCTGTGAACTCTTATTGACTGCATTTCTTCTAATGAAAATTTAAAATATGAGTAAAAATAAGGAGGTTACATAATTATATTAATTTTCAACTTTTTTATTTAAATAAATTCTGAAATATTCTCATTGTCATTCTAATGCCATTCTTCAATTTCAAAAGTACATGTGAATTAGATCCATGCCTAAATGAGGATTACTCACAGCTCTTTGCAGATACTAAAAAAAGCTTACACATTACAGTTAATCTTACTAGCTAATACTTGCCAACAACATTTAGTAAGGGATTAAGAACAGATTCAGGAAGTTAAATTCAGAAAAAAAAAATCCAAAACAAAATAATTCCCCAGAGGTATGAAATATTTTTATTATTGATATTAGCAAAAGAATCTCTACAGCCTGCTAAATATAACAAGGGAACTAGACTGAAAGAAAGAATAAAAAAGGTACTTGGAAATCTTTTTGCAGAAGCCATTCCAAGGTAGTCCAAGGACAGGAATGACTGACAAAGTTCAACACAGGGACCAGTGCTCCCCAGCACATTCAATGCCTGGGCAGAAATAACCACGTCTGCTGTGTTTCCAACTGCTTGCTCTTAATTGGCTGCATTGAGAAGATGTAGGTGAGCAACCAAGAAAGAAGGAGCGAGGTTGGTACTCCAGTTTTCAATAAAAGGCAAAAATATCTTTTTATAGACATGTTTACGACTTTCCTACTGTTAAGTCTTGTTCTTATTTGTGAAGGGAAAATTGACAAAGCAGAAAAGCAGGTTTCTTCTTTATCATCATATTTATTTTCATGTGCTTTTCCTTCCCTTAAAACCTTCTAAATTAGTGACTGTTTTGTTTACACAGTGCTGGCAGTTGCTGAAAACATTTCATCTCATACAGCAAAAAGAAGAATACAAAAGGAAATAGTCACAAAGGATTATTACTATTTTTCACGTTTCCCAGTACTTCTGTTTTCTTGGTGCTACATAACAATGTTTTTTACATTATAGAACAAAATACAATATATGGAAGATAGGCTTCAAAGCAAAGAAATATTTTAGATAGCTCTGTTTCCTCCCATATCTTTTCCTTCCAAGATAAATGGGCTTGATAGTGAGTAGCAGCTAAAATTTAGGTACATTTTCAAATCACACTCTACTTTTGAATAAGAGGTTTCCATATGATCAGAATTTAGAAGTGAAAAGACATCCCATCTTTTCTTTTTCCTTAAAAGAAATTATTTACCTCTAATGTTAACACCAATTGGATGCTGATCTGTCCACTGTAGAATGGTATAGTATATTGTAGAAGCAAGAACCTATAAAATCTTAATCTTATTTAAATAGATATCAATAATGTGAAAACTACTGTTTGACTTCATGAAGCTGTTGTACTAGATAATATTATCATTTTAATATTGACTAATCTATTTATTTATAATTAAATATTTTACTAAAGTGGTCTACAATTTGATTTTTTTATGAAAAAAACAAATAAGAAACATATTACAGTCCCAATACAAGAACAAATACCCTGAAAACTGGTAACTTCTGTCTTTGTTCTGCATCCAAATAAAAGTTTTCAGTTGTACAAAACTTATAAGCACATGCATCTGATCACCCAGTCACACACATACATAAATTCTTTCTCTTGCATAGTATTTGTACTTAAGTATATACAAATATTTTGCATGATATTAATTTTTTTAGATGCTTTTATTAATCTTCTAATAAATCTGAAATATTTTTGGAAAAATTACTTTTAAAAAAACCCCAGAAGACTATAAAGAGATTGTTCTATGACATAATTCTATTCTACCAAATTTCCACAATATATTACTGATACCCTTAGAATTGGTTTCAGTTATGTTTATCTCAAGTTAGATGGTTTATCTTGTCCAGCATTACTTAAGACTGAGGGAGCAGTGATTTCTGAAACCCATCATCAGCAACCCAGGTTAATTCTTCAGCTGAACAACATAGATGGAAATTAAACCATGGTTTCTCATAGCATGACAAACTTTAAACAGTATCTTTATTTCCCCTTTGGGCCAAATCTTGTAATATATTATTACAATATAATTGTAATGTATAATTACAATATAATATATTGCTGCTAGCTGCATAGCTGTTCAACTTCAGCTTTGTAAACTTTCACAACACAGTAGTGAATTCTGAGACAGGGAAAGGTGAAAGTGTGGAAACTGTGGAATTGTTTTTAAGTAACACATGGAACCTTCTGAATATTTTTTCCTTTTGTTGGTATTTAAACCAACAGCCTTTTGATTTCTGCTCCAGGGAAGGCAGATTCTGCTGAAGATATCCAGGTGTTGAGATGTGCACATATATATGCACATAACAGGTGCACTTACCTACCCCTACCTTTACTTCTACCTTTATTTATAAGTAAATTATAACAACTAACACTCAGCTTGATATGTAATGACCAGAGCTCCCACTGCAGGTTGTTTCTTACTGTTTCATCCAGGAGAACTTGCCCAAGACTTTTATCTCTTGCCATTCACTGGCCCCAAATCTTCAAGCTTTCCTTACTGAGAACTCAGCTGATGGATGAGAGCTACCAGCTGAGAGTTTGTGGTTCTCAGTTTTTTGGGAGTTCCAGGTGGACAATAAACACCTATTCCAGAAAGCTGCAATATACCTTGTGGCTTACTGATGTCTGAATTGAATACTGTGAATAAGCTCTGAGATAACAGGAGAGGCAGGGACTAGAAATAAACCCTGTTGTTTTCCCTGACTGTATTGCAAAAAAACCAAAATTGTGCAGGAGCAACTCTCAGGATTAATAAAAATTGGGGGGAAAAAAGAGATTACAAAGAAAAAAGGAAGAAGGGGAAGGAAAAGAAGATAATTTTATGCCACAGATAAATAATCAGCCATATGAAAAATATAACACTGTTATATGCATATGGTTACAGATTTTGTTTTATAAGTAGTCTTTCAGTTTATAATGTTTTCTAAGCTAATAGTAAAGACTAGTACTGGTAGCAGGTATGTTCTCTTGTGTGTGCACAAAAAGGAGCACACCACCTTGTTTGTAGTCAGTGTTTTCCATGAGAAATAACGCATCAGTAAGTTTCAGTCTAGTGGTTAAGGAAATAAAAAATAGTTACATTGCAGAAGTCTATTTCTTAGGAACGTGTTGTGCTTCCTTTGGGGATAATACTGAAATTTAGTGCGTAATTCAAATTATGTACCCTTATAAAAAGGTACTGAACAAACAGAACCTGTCATTATATTGGATTTGACTGACAACCTCAAAAGGAAGGTAAAGCCATTCTTTTCCTTCTCTGCCCAAAAGACCTTGTAAGTGCATAATTACCTTTCTTGGGTCGTCAGCTGGGATACTGTTTTTTCTCCACCTTCCTCTTTTCCAATCTAAGTCTAAAATATACTTTTTCTTTCTAGTGCTTACTGCCCTTCTAAGGCCTCTAGAGTAGCAGAAGGTAAGAAACAGTAACAGAATAAGGAAAACCTTTGCATCACTCATGCAGAGCAAGAACAATGCTCTCTGCATATAGCAGTAAGAGGAGAATGTGTTACACCTTTCTCAGTAATTAATATTATGCCTGACCTGTTACAACTTTGCAAAACTATGTGCTTTAGCTCTTCTTCTAGATGTCTTAAGATATCAAGAATACTAATTATAAATAATTTTAATTTCAAATTCTTGAACCAGTGTGTGTTTTCCCAGATTGCAGTTTGCTAATAAGATGACCATACTCACCTCCTACCCTAGTATTCGATTTCCAATGATCAGTAGTGTTTAGTTGGACAAGACTGTCTGGCCAGAATACAATGATATTCTCTTAGTACTGCCTCTCAGCCTACAACAGTCTGTGGCCTTGAGTGTTTCTGTGCTGGAATTGGTATTTTTGTCTTTGAAAATAACATAAAATCTGTTGTTTTCATGGCAATTTGATAACTTGATAGTGGAAACAAAGCAGATATATTTACCTGAGGCCTAAAACTTTGCAAATGTATTCATTTTTGTATTTATCCTAGGCTATCTGGCATTTACTGAGTTTTCTGGGGAATCAAATTGCAGAGGTTTGAGTTTACAATAGACACATTATTTAGTTAAGTCTTGAAGGTTATAAAAGAACTGATGGGATCATAACAAAGACCACACTGGGAGAAGCAGGGAGGGGACATGGTATACAGTGCTGAGTGGCAGCAAATACTTGACAGAAAGGGCCTTCGAGTTTGTAATTACTGCAGAGTTCAAAACTAAGTGGAGGCTGAAAATCTTTGTCTCTCTACCACATCACAGCTCCTGCAGAAAGCAAGAAGACCCAAAGATATCATAACATAGTGAAGTGCCTTTCTGTGGCTTTGAGAGGTTCTTTTATCTCACAAAGAATAATGTTTATTTCCTGGTGTTGTAAGCTTGCACAGATACATGGAGTGAATATTATGCACAACAATAAAACTGGTAGAACCCAGTCCTTTAAGAATTTTCTAGCAATACAAAAATCTGCCTAAAGAGTTCATTCCTACCCCTTAGACAGGAAAATAGTTTTGAGCAGTTTTTGTCCAGCCACTTCTGAATCCTCCATCTGAAATGATCATTAATATTTGAAAATCAACTCTTCTTTTTCTACATCATCTGACATCCTCAGCAGCAGTAAAAGCCACAAAGAAGTGGAAATTAAGAGGATAACGAGAAGCAGCTAAACTAAGTGAAGTTTAGATGGCTGCCAATTCTTCTGTCTTGAATTAAATACAATGTTTGACATGTAAAATGAGGGTCAGCTGGCAGGTATAGCAAATCTGCACCAGCTTGGAGCTAGTAGAAATTGTCAAAACTGCTTTATTTCCCTGTCTATCTTTCTTGATAATATGGAAACTGAGAAGTTTAGATTACACAAATCATTGAAGAAACTGAAGCTTTGGAATCTCTTCAGTGATGTAGCATAAAGGAGGATGCAGTACTTTTACTGCAGTCTTTTTCCTCTGCAAAGAGGAGAATGGTATGCAGCAGTAGATGTTTTATTTCATCTTAAACAATGTAATCCTTTGGTACAGCAGCAGTTTCTACCAGTCCTAATTGATCACAGACAATAAAAGTCGGTTCTTTTGGCCAGCACTTGGATAGAAAAGCTTCTGAGCAGGGCACTGAGTTGCTGCAGCACAGTATAGTCAAAACATTTTAATAGATGTTTTACTTGCTACCTCACATAGTATTTTAAATTACAATGTTTTATGTATAAAATTTCTTAAGTAGAATCAACCATATAGATGCAAAGACATTTTTTATGCAAGTAAAAAGTCTGATCTAGACTACAGCCTGAACATTTTGTAATTTTAGCAAGTATTTATTAGTGGTTCTGTAAATTACCTGGAATTGTTTTCCTCAGAATTTTTTCATCTCAATGAATATTTATATCCTGCCTTTATTCATGAAAGGGAATTTAAACTAACATGCAAAACCCCTCAAATTTTCTTGGATACATTAATATTATAGTGAACAAATGTGTTGATTTTCAATGATCTGACATAATTAATCTGGAAAACTAAGCCATAAGTTGCATAGGAAACAGGTTTTTTTAATTGAAAATATTAAAGATGAAAGAAAAAAATCTGTATAAAAACCTCACATTATCTATGTAGAAAATATCTTGCTCTTTCAAACTTCTTTTTTTTTCTTTCCAAATGCAGAACAAACCACATGTCCATTAGAGTTAAAATACTAAAAAATAGTTCAGCAATGTTTAAAAAGTGAGATTTATTGATAGTGCTGTTATCAGTGTGAAAATAATGCTCTGTATTAGTTTAAGTCTCATCATGCTAGCCTTTGTCTGAGCTAGAACAGTTGTTAAAGAGTGTTCCACAAGAACAAATGGAGGCTTCACATACAACAGATGCCTTAATCAATGGAATCAATAAATATGTGTGAAAAAGTGGAGAAAAGGCTTCAGGTCAAATGGATTCCCAGTGGGATATGTCTAAACCTCATCAAAATGATGGTTTCTATATCTGTACAGTGACTTATGCACTTCTGCAGTGACTGGAGAAAAATGGCATCAAAATCAGTTGCCTTGTTTATTTGGAACTTCTGGAGTGGACCATTGCTAACAGGCTGGGCAGAAACTACTTTCCTTGACTTCCATCTTGGATTAAGTAGCAGTTTGTCCTTCAAATAACTTAATTGCTGTATGTGCTTGTTTTGCCTGTAGGCAAATATTTTCTCACTTCTTCACTAGGGCTCAAGAGAATTAATGTGAAATCATATAAAAGTGAACATGAAATCCCAGAAAGCAGGAGTCAAAGTGGAAGAAACCTTAACTAATCATTTAGTCTTAAAGGCAGCCTCAGCTGCATTTCCATCTTGAGGAATATTTGTTTTTCTAAGAGGCTTTTAAAAACACCTAATAATGGCTATTCTGCAATCTCCCTTGGCAACCTGATCAGCAGCTTGCTCAGGAACAATTTGTGCAGAGCTTTGGTTAGGGAAAGCCATGAAGTCGCCTTTTAGAGGCAACAGAGCTTCTTCTGAGCAGATATATGAAAAATTCTCACTCCCATTCAAGCCTCTCTAGTGAGGCTGGCAGAATGTAAAGGATGATGAGACATTTCATTTGGAAATCTCAATTTAACCTCATGCCAGCAGGTGAAACTCAGGATGCCTGTGGATCAGACTTTTATTCTGCTGACAGCCTTCTGCCCCAGGTAGTCCCTTTCAGCAACAAGGGAGGACAGCAACATTAAAAACCCAAAAGATGACCCTTCTAATTGCAACTTTTGACAAGCATCCAGTCTGATTCTTTAAGCTTGTATCTTTTTTTCTTTCTTAAGTACCTATCCACCTATGTATCTATCTATGTACAAACACAAATTTATGCATAGTGACTTTCTTGCTGTTTCTGGTTTTGAATATTCCAATAATCCAAATAATCCACTCACCAAAAAACAAGTAGTCATCCTTGCTCAAAATTCACCATGGGGCTTATGCCCACAGATGACATGTCTTTCATTTGAAGATCAGTAGGGTGTCCTTTGCAGTAAAAGAATAATTTGAAAAGTTCAGCCCAAGTAGTATTCTGTTAAAAGATGTTTGCATAACCAGTGTGGATAAAATCTTGGATTTACAACAAGATCAAATATCATGAGAAATGCATAACATGTAAAAAAATATCATACAAGGTAAATTTTTATTAAAAGAAGTTTTTAAGAAAAAATGTGAACAGCAAGTGAAAACAGCAGTGCTTTGAGAAACTAGTCATGCTTTGTGGTATGAAATACACACAAAAATGTGAATGTGTAAAGGAGAGAAAGAGAAATGAGGGAGAGAAAGAGAAAGCAAAAGAAGAAAGAAATAGAAGTCATTCAGGGCTTTTAGCATCCTGGACAAAAAATTTGGTCAAATTTTCTAGGCAACTCATGACTTTCTATTGAAAAAGTTGACATTTTAACTGTCATTAAAAATAATTATATAAGGTGTTTGAATGTAGTTAATACTGCACAAATGAAATTTATATGGTGAAAATCTCTCAAAGAATTAAATTCAGCTTTGGTTTAGGCTTTGGAAATTATCTAGTTCCTAGCTGTTCTTCACATATGTTCCAGAAAATACATATTCAAGAGTTGTTGCTAAATTTTCATTTCTTTTCACCTAGCAGATAATTGGGGATTTTGATGTTTTCAGCTCTATATTTTTTCTTCCATTTTATTACTTGTGAAATGGAAAAAAATCTTAGCATATGAAATGTAATAAAAAACCCAAGTAATTGTTTCTTAACCCACAAAAATAGTAATTAGATAATGATTGGGAAGAAGAAATCCAAAAATGTCTCTTCTTCCTAAACAAAAAAATAACTGAAACCCAAACTCAAAAGGCACTAGAACTAAGAGTTAAATCTGGGATAAAATGTGGAAGCATCATTATTCACAGCAGTTCTAAAATCCCCATTCATTTGTAAATCAAAATAGACTCGTATTAGATTTCAACACAGCATTAGGCTTAGCATGCAGTGTCCAAACTAAGCCTCTAGGATTTTGTGCTGTACTTTATTTAGATATGGATGACAAAAAAACTCATCAAAACTACAAGTTCTCTTACATTTTATAAAGATATGAGTTGATACAATATTTAAAGTGTACGCTTGCTTACTTCTTACTTCGCATTGTAAATTCCTTCTTGTTGTAAGTGTTCATTTGTTGGGTTTCTTTTCCAGAATTTTTCTATTAATACGTGGTTTGATAATTACTTAAGGATAGATACCATGCTCAAGATCAAAGACCACTATTCAGGATAAGACCAAAGACTTTTTGCTTAATTATTTTCTCTTTCCTATTACATTTTACCACAAGCAAGAAGGCATTCGTTCTTGTTTCATGGGGTGATCTAATACTTCCAATATAAGCATGGATAAGCTACTAAAATTTGCATTTTTTATAACCTTTTATATTGTGTTATGTATAATGTCATTTTTTATTTACCTGCATTCCAATTTGATCACAGCTATAAAATGGGGTTCTTAAATGTCAGTAATAACTCATACCACAAAGAATATGAAATGAAGGGCAAAGCTTATGCAAAAGTAAATTAACTGAATTGAAATTTTCTCAGGGATATGTAGAGAAAATGTTCTGCCATGGATATGAGAGTGAGTTATCTGCCTTTTGCATTTACCCTTACACTGCACACTCAGATGGGATAAGCTATATGCCACAATATGCTATCACGTAAAAAGAGATATTCTTCAATTGTGTTTGACTACATTCATAGGAAAGGCAAATGCTTCAATACCATTGTCTACAAGTCAGAGAGAAAGTCTTCTGCAGCTACACACAGGCATTCAAATCCGTAGCACAATTACAGAGCATCAGGCTGCACGTGTCCCTACACAAATTAATCTGGCATTCAGCAGTACCTACAGAGAGTGACTACTGGGAGTTTGTTCAAAGGCTGCCTTTGGAGGCCAGGCAGAAATCCACTCTGCTGCCTGCTGTGCCACTGTTTGCAGCTGCCAGTTTGGGGCATCACTGGCTGTAGGAGCCCAGAAGATAATGCCAATACCTATATCTCAAACACCAATTGCTGGATAGCTGTGGAACCAGCCGAGGACTGCTGGTAAGAACAGAGTGCAAGCTGGCAAGAATAAACAGGATGTGCCTGGTTTATACTTTACTCAAAAATATGGAAAATCAGTTACAAGCAAAAGTGTAATTTTAATAACTCCAATTTTATGGCAGACTAATTTCCTATGTATTGATGCTTTTTCCCCAGTCTGTTTTATAGCTCATGCTGAGCTTCAGTCTCTTACATGATTACTGTTATTATCTTCATTCTGATAATTTAAAGCTAGCTCAGGCATTTCTTCACAGGTTCAGTCATCTATGTTTTACTTCAGTCAACATATTTTAGAGACCTAACATAAAATTTCAGCCTTAGGCACCACAGTTTTATTCTGCCCGAGAATCTTTACAAAATTAATTGAAAATACACCTGTAATTTGAAAATCTAAGCACAGTAAAACACTCAGTGACAGGATTACTAAAATAAAAATGACTATAATATCATGTGCTTTCCTTCCAGGGTCAAAGCACCATGTTGGCCTTATGGTGGTATATATATAAAATTATGATCAGCTGCTGAAAATTTCCCTTTATAACTTGAACTAGGGAGAAACTTAAGATTTCCATTAAATTTTGTTTTTCTCAGTTGAGCTAGGAGGCTTCCAATGTGCTTTCATATTGGTTGTCTGAGAAGAAACAAGTCAACGTAGTACAGGTAAAATTGATGTCTGATACTAGTTCAACAGAAAATTCTAGGCCTCTGCATACAAATCAACAATGGACAAATAGATTAATACTTTCATGAATCGTGCCTACTTTAAGGTAGTCTGAAACCAATCTGCACTCAGAAGTTACCCAACTGATTTTCTGAAGTTAGCCAGCTTCAGGTTACCTACTAAAAGATATCTTTTGTCACAGAATGTCTATTATGTTTCTGTTACTCTTTTCTTCAACTATGAATTCTAAAGTATAATCAATAAGCTGCATTTCAAACTGTCCAGAAATACATTGCTTAAAAAAATTAGGAACAGCTTCAAGAAACTGTTCTTATATTTCTCTCAAAAAATGCTATTATGCTGCAGCAACTAAGTACTTGGGATTTTTTCTCCAAATACAAATGCTCTTCTTGCTATCATGTCATTCTTTTACCATGCAACAGAATTTACAGATGTTTTTTATTGTATAGGATCCATTTTTGATACAAAGAAAGTATGAAAAAGATTGTTCATCCTTCTTTTCTATTATACAGGAGTCTTTTAATTGGCTTTCCCTTTATACTTTCAAGATCTTTAGTGAGCATAGGGAGAACTAACAATTGCAACAGTTGCACTGTTGACACCACCAAAATCAATAGATCAATAGTCATTAGTATGAATTTGTATTTTGGCCCTAAGTTTAAATACACTAATCTCTTACTCTAAAATGTACATTTATGCTACCTTAGTAAATTTATAATAAACAAAGTTTTCCCATGTGTACAATGTGCATTTCTAAAGCAAATTAATTTGCTTTCATTTTTCTCCACTAAATCACCAAACATGCAACTAGCTTATTTGATTAAAATTTCCCAAGCTAACCTCTCCAGTTCTTGGATTAATGCTTTAATAGAGAAACTTGGAAAATCTCATCAGCTTTTTCTACACTGTTCAGTGGCTTCCCAATTTGTTGATCATCTTTAAGTGAGGAAGTATTCCTGACAGACTATGAAAATTTAGCTGAACAACTATATAATCACCAGATTAGTTACTGTGAAAGAAACAAATCCTTCAAATCAGAAGTACTCAGTGAGAGAAATTAAAATAGAAGTACAATATCATTCTCCCCCTGTATAATCACTATTAATGACATCATCTTTAAAATAATTTATTTTATGCTTCTTTTTTTCAAAGATATTGAGTCTCATAGATAAAATACTTTCCTGTCCTACAGAAGCATTTCTGCTAAAATTACAGCAGTCATTAAAAACATGATCCTGATTAGGAAATTATTCCTTAGAAGAGAATGTGTCCAAGAATAATTTGAACTGTAGCTGCCATGAGGTAAAACTAGTTGGATACAGATTAATATGGATTTAAAATTTGAAGTAACTTGACTTTCTTTTGAAATAATTCTTATATGAATTGTTGATGAAAAAAGATTTTTTATTCTGCTCTTATATCAATGATTATAGAATTGTTTCCTCTATATGGATCATAAACATTTAACAAAATAGATTTAAAACAAATCCATGCAATTTTGAGATCAATAAACCAGCTGCCATATGCATGCATAATAGTCTCCTAGTGAGTCTAAAAAAAGTTAATACTTTGCACTTTATGTATTATTTTCTCCACTAATAAATTAATATTAAATAGGACAGACTAAAGTTAGAGCTGAGTAAACATTTCTTAACTTTCATCTCAACAGCTTTAACAGTTTTCAGCTTGACTGCAAATGTTTTCATATGGTAAAACTTGTCATAAACTCTTAGACTAGCCTTTTTGTGGTTTTGGCAGAAAATAAGAGACTGAAAAATTTTAGAGTGATATACATACAATTTTAAAATAATATACATAAAAGAATGAAGGGTGGAGTATTATTTTGTTGGCTACCATAAGTAAAATCCAATATTTTAATTTACCCTGCTTTAGTTACAGCAATGATCCATCCTGACGTGAATTACAAGAGGTCTGGGAGGTCGAGAAGTCTATTCTATGTAGGGATTTGAGTCATATTCCTGCCTGATTCAGATCTCAATTACACAGCCAACATTTATTTTGGGGTTACTAATATTGCTCAGAGGCACTGGGTCAATTTTCCTTGGCCTGTTCCACCAACAGCTCACTCATGACTCCTTTCCTGGAGCACAGATGAGATCTTGTGGACCTTTTCACATCGTATCGTGGCCAACTTCTGCGTGCTTGGCGTCAGTGTGTGGCTCCCACCTAGGATCTCATAGTCACCTTTCACACCTTAAATTTCTATTCTGAAACAGTTAAAAAGGGTTCACTAACTAGACAATGTCATGAAAGTATTTATCTGTCTCTTTTCTCTTTGTTTTACACTATCCCATACATCCCATCATGAATGCTAACCACTATGAGTGGTGTTTACTCATGAAATGAAGGTACCATCCTAAATGGGAAATAAGCATATTTTTTAGATATAAAAAACCTTATTGTACTATACAAATTTCAGGATCAATGTTAAAGCAACGTTAATAATTCCAGGCATTAAAATATTAATAATAAAATCTCACAGAATACATTCTATTTTCTTGAAATGCTTGAGATTACAATAGATATTCCTGAGCCTTTGATTTCTCTTGTGGATCATATTGCTTAGCTTGGAACTATAAACATATCTTAGAAGTTTGCATGTTACTGTGATAGATAGAATAATTTACCTGATATTACTTTGAAAAACAAAAAAATTAAAAGAAGAAAGATTCCTACCTAATTGCATGGTTATAGAGGCAAGAGCTTGAAGGAAAAGGACATAAAATTCAGTACAATCCATAGGAGCAGAAGGAAAAAATAAAAAGGCAGAGAACTCAAGGTATCAAAGGAAGTAAAGAATTTGTGAATGAGATGGATAAAGTTTTATGTGCAAAAAGGAAAAATGTTCTTTATTGGTCTTGTAGTTTAAATACTGAAAACTCAGGTCCAAAACATGTATTAGCCAGGTAAGTGAACACTATGAGTGAAAACTTAAGCCCCAAATCTCCTACTACTATTAAAGTGAAATACCTGCACTAGATTAGAAACTAATTAAAATGAAATACAAGTTTCTTTTCTTATTTGACAGCCAACTAGTTGCATGTGTGAGAAATCAAAGTTTTGTCTGATCTGTGCAAAATTTTCTGGATTAAGATTAAGATGATAATTTACAGGAACACAACTACATGAGTGGGAGACCCCAAAGTTGGCTTTATATCAACATTAGCAGGTGTAAACCTGAAATATTTTAATACCTTTGGAAAAAGAAACAGAAAACACAAGCAAAGATAGATAGATAGATAGATAGATAGATAGATAGATAGATAGATAGATAGATAGATAGATAGATAGATAGATAGATAGATAGATAGATAGATACATTTTTAAAGGCAATCCTGAGAGAAGAGGGATTCTCAGTTGATGTTAAATCAGTGGCAGGGGGAATTTTATTTAAATAAAAAATTTTGAATAACTTCTTTGACTAGCAATACTAAATGAAAAAGAATATATTTAACGTTAGCAAGACAAAGTATCTCAGTGATTTCGTTTATATGTGACAGTTGCTTCTCTGCTTTTTGCATACTTAAAGATAATGTTTCTCTGATTTAACATGAGCAACTGCTGGATGGTGACTTAAACTGAATGAATAAACAGAATAAACAGTGTTTCTTCCCTGTGGTCTTTGTGTGTGCACTGGTTTCCATAGGTGTTGGGGGGTTTTTGATAGATTTATCAATAATAGCACTAGAGAAGCTTTTGTTCTTTTAGTTTATTTAAACAGCTTATAGGATTTCATATAATGTGTTTATATAGAAATTTTGTTTAACTTCTAAATACAAAAGAGCTTGGATTTTTTTCACAAAATCTCTTTTTAAATTCCTGCCTTTTTTTAATATGACAGTTACTCAGCCAACTGTGTCAGGATCAAACATATTCTTACTGTAAAATTCTTAACATAATATGTAGGAAAAATGAGCACTAAGTATTGCTACAAACAATGTGTCAAAAGCTTTTGTCAGGTGATTTACAAGTCATTACTTTACCTATTTCTTTTCTGAGCTTCTGACAAATGTAATTTTGTGGTACTCATGAAAATTAACCTCAGAATTAGCAGCAGACTTGAATTGGTATGGTAAGATTGGTTGATGAATTTGCAAAATGCATGAGTGGAGAGACTATGGCCAAATACTTCTTCAGAGACTGGAGGTTGATTAGGAGGCAACAGCAAATGGAGAATCCAGTAATATGTTCTTCCAGCAGCATGTTTCATTTTTGATTTGAACTTGTGTGACTGCAAATTCCAGTTATTGGTTTTCACTAGATAAGCTTTGTAAGCAACCACAACCTGATTCTAGAGGCAATTTGCACTGGTGAGAAGGCCTTAACAGATTGGAAACTTCATGCCGAGAACTTTTGCAAGCATCAGATAGTAATGTCAAACCCAAGTTAACTACATGCACCTCAGTTTATGAACATTAATCATAATATTCAGCATAATTTTAATCTAATGTAATTAGGTCAGTAAAACTAGTAATCAGTTAGGAGATGCATGGCTGCATGTCCCCTTTCTTACAGTGAGAGAATCCAGGAGCATGATGAGGCTTTTGAAATTCTTGTCCTCTTGTTAAAATGTCAAAGTATCTTAAAATGTTTGGAACAACACACATCCAAGTTTCCCTGGCTATACAGAAAGATGGAAGGATTGACAAATGACTTGCCAATAAACAATGGATTATAAGTAGCAATTTTCTTTGTTAAATTGAGGGGTTTATTGCAGAAGCTGAGTTTGGAAGAAGATAGTAATTGACTGATTAGACTGAAATCTCACTTTTAGAGCTTGGGTAGGAATATCATCCATGTCTACTTAAAAACAAATTTATACCAAAATGATAGATTTTTGTGTTAATTTATGTGTTCTCAGACTTTATATTTTTGTCCATTACCATTTATTTAGATATATTTTGCATAGATCTTTTGCAGAGTTTTCAATGTCAGTGCTGTGATATATAAGATTCCACAATTATTGAAGGGATTTGAAAGCTGATGATGAAAATGGTTACTGCTTCTGGCTTTTGTTCATGGCTGTTTTTCTACATTGGCACACAGGGAATGCTTATTTTCCTGTTGTTGCCATGAAGACAGAAACCCTATCTTTTATTCAGTAAAAGCATAGACCTTTTGTTCAATGAAATTTAGGTGTTGCAAGCTCACAATGATACCTAGCAGTTTGCAAAGATGTATTCTACATACATTTTTACATACATCATTGAAAAAGAGACATTATTGTTTCAAGATCAACAGTATTTTAGGCTTGTTTGTTATCTTTGTTATATTAAGGTTAGCTTATGGATGAGATCAAAGTCAATATACTACCTATTACATCCAGTGCTCTGATAGTTATTGCCTTGTTTTGCTCCCTGTGCTCATTCTTATTTACAAAAATCAGGACACAGAAAAAAAATCCTTCTGCAAAAGTTAACTTGTTCAGCTTATTTAAACAAATTTATTTTATTGCAGTTGTATTAAAGCTATTTGGAACAGGGTTTGTTAGCTGTCAGCTGTATTCAGTTTTCAGTAGATTGATGTGATAATGTTATTTACATAAATTGGTGCTCCTGCTGAAAAGTTTAGGATAGCTGAAAATGAAGAAGAAAAAGATATCAAGAAAGAGCACAGTAAGAGGAGCAGGGGGGGCTGTGACAACCTGCTGGAGTTGATATAGTCACAAAGGTTAAATATATTTGAGAGTTTATAGGAAAACAACTAAAGAGTTCTGAGCAGAACAGAAAAATGATAGTATATAGACATTGCTACATATTTAATATTAAATTTTCAACATATCATGAAACTTGGCTGATTTGTCAGCAGTATTAAAAACTCCTCTGGACTTTTAGGCCAATGTTACGATTTCAGAATATTAGAGTTATCATTTTTGGTCTACAGAATCTTCTTTTATGTGTTGGCTCACTCAAGATAGATTTTAGGAATCAGATCTGTGAATAGATTATTATTTTTCTTTGTTTTTGACAGATGGTGCAAGAAAGGAACATTAAATATTATTACTATACTAATAAAGGGTATATGACATTCAAGAGTACTGCAGTATCTTCTGTAGTGCAGGGAGGCTGAATTATGTCAAAGTGGAAAAAAAGTGGAGAGGAGGCTAGAGTTTAAAATGAGGGTTTTCCCTTCTAATTTTGTTGTGCTTCTACCAAATTTATCACTTAGACTGCTGCTTCTGAATCTCCTGAAAGCACTTGCAGTGCCCCTAATATGCTCCTAATTTTAGTGGAGATAAGTATACCTGACTGAGGTGGCTAGCACAGTTCAAGGCAAATGGTCTGAGGACTAAGGCTCTAGGTTGTCTTTGTGGCCAAGACTTCTGTGGTCTGGGTCAGAACTCAGAAAGTCAGACAAAAGAAGGAGATGGTCTCATCTTGCAGTTTGAAATCAGTCTTCTGAGTTATAAATGTTTCAATGAAAACAGGCTATATGCTTTTATGAGACATTAATGGGGACACACATTTTAAAGTGTCTCCCACTCCTTCTTTCAGTGTTTCTTGAAATACGTTCTGAACAAAATTATGCAAAGAATTGCAAGCTGAATCATTTTCACAGACCTGTTACACCATGACCCTTGAAAGATTCACATTGATAGAGAAGATGCTTCCAATCTATTGACAGTTAATCTGTCACTATTTGGAAGGGGAAAATGAATTCAATTGTTAGAAATAGGCCAACAATGCAGACAGGCTTTAGGCAATGTGTGATTGAGGTTGCTTCAGAGATGTGTTGAAACACATGTTAAAATGTGAGAGAGCCTTGTATCTGTAATCTGAGAAATCAAAACCTTAGTTTTTGGAAGAAAAATTGAGTAGATTTCTGGATCTGTGCCATGTTTGCACAGCAGGAGACTGCAACATGCTGCTGTCCACTCTATTTAGGTTCCAAAAAGGTTGAAATTTGTGATACATATGTCATCTTTCTGTTTTCAAAAATATAATTTCTCCATTGCTAAAGAATAAAATCTGGATATATGCAGAAATACAACAGACTTTTTATCATACATTCATTCTTGACCTAGCTCAGGTTAAAAGCAAACATTGTTTTCAGTACAAGAAATTCAGTTTCCATCAGGAATTATTTAGATGAGTACTTACACATTTTCTGTAAGTGTATACTGTAATGGCATGTGAAAGCATGTGCTCTCATTATATGCTGAGCGCTTTACACCAGGAATTGGAACAATTTCAGTGCTTCAACCTGATCAGTATGACTTAACTGCTGAAGTTGAAAAGCAAAGGTTAGCCCACCCACTCTTACAAGCATGCTCATGGTATTGAATCTAGAATTGGGAATGGAAAATCTTTTCCAATGGCTTCCATCAGGTCAGCTGGACAAAGTTTGCAACATTTTTACAATTGTGTAGTGGCATCTTACAATTACGCTCTCCACATTTCTTCACAACAGTGTTTTATCAAACATTGTTCTAAAAGTCAAAACCCTTAATGACTCATGTAATCATTGCCACTAAAATCTGACTATTTTTCTGCTAATATGTAAGGCAGTTGGATATGACTGACATTCTCTTAGTTTTTACTGCTAACATTAAAAATGTCTTTTGAGAGTGGAGTAGACAAATACGACAGACAGGGAGAAATGCTAGGAGCATATATAGCAAATAAGAGTGGCATTTTGCCCTCTTTACATAAAAGCATTATTGACCATAGTGTTGAGACAAAGTGTAAGAACTATAAGGGACCAGCTCATCTGATAAAAGTCAACATCACAAGTCAAAGCTCCAAGGAGGACATTGCCAGTCTGTTTTGAAGATGACTGATATTTAGCTGGTTTAGTTATTCTGGAATACAAGGGGGAAGAAAAGGAAATCAGGGACATTGGTCTGAAACCATTATAAATGACTGGAAATATTTCAATTTTTATCTTTAGAGGTTAAAATTTATACCTTGTAGCCAACTGACTTTTATTGTGCTTCAGATACCAACAAAGAGATTGCCACTTTTTTATTTCATGAAATAAGGTTAAAGTAGTTTGTCTTTTAGCAGGTGAGTGGAGTTTGCAAGACTATGTGCTAGAAAATCTTTAAGTAAATAAAATCCTAAAATAAATAAAATCCTAAATCTTTTTACTCAGTCCTCTATTTTTAGGCATGTGTAAAGCCCTGAATGGATGTGTGCTCTGATGGTAAAAACCAGTGAAATATGAAGTGTTTTATAAAAACAAAGGAAAACCTCTGTATATTTTAATTAAACCCCATAATGTAATACAGGATATTTGCATACTTTTCAATTTTATTAATTTTAATTTTCTTCCAGGTTTTCTAATTTTTAAATTAATTATAAATAATCAGGAAGGTGATTTGCCTTTACAACACTCAAAAATTTAGTTTAGGGAGATTAATAGAATCTATTTCTGTTAATCACTCTTAAAGTGATGTCTGTCTGTCTGTCTGTCTATCTACCTACCTGTCAGTGGACTCACCAGTTTAGAAAAAGTACCATGTTATAAAAGACTGTGGAGTAAATTGTGAAGGTCTGTGCAACAGAACAATTTATATGATCTGAAAATGAAATTAATATAAGAATTCATACAAAGCAAGTCAAACCCACTGAATTTTAAAAATTTGTTTCAGCTATTATGACTAATTATTTACACTGAAGAACAGTTATATTCTGCATATTGAAGTGTTTTTGTGGAAAAAAAAATCAGGGGTATTGAAAACACACTTTGACAGCAGAAAAACTGAAAAAAATATATTTTTTTCTTAATGAAGAGATATTTTCTAAAACAGAAATAGTTGGAAAGTTACAAAGATTAGTCATCCTTATATGGGAGACTGAGAATATTTTGATAAATTATTTTCTAAGTTCAAATTTGGCACTGAGATTTTTTTGGGGGAAAAAAAAAAGAAACCAACTCCCAAACTCCAACAGTAACAAAACCACCACACCTACCTAATCCAATGTTCTGACATTTTTGTACCAAATTCTTTTTGTAAGACTTTCTAGAAATCAGTGCATCGACTTCATTGGACTTTGCCTCTACCTATGTATTTATTAAGTCATAAAAATATTCAAATGTCATGTATTTTCACCTGTGTAATTACTGCTTTCTTTATTAAAAGGTATAAGGTACGCTAAGAAATCTTCCAGGAAGAAATATGAAAACACTGAATGTTACCTGTCATGGGCAGTTTTATTAAAGTTAATAAGTTGCATGATACTGAAAATCCAAAAATTTTATTAACACATTACCTTTTCTAGCACTTGCTTGCTCAATAAGATCCTTTATAAGTTTTCACCCCCTGAAATTACTTACCATATTCCTCAATTTCATTAAGAGGAATTATAGCTCTAACAGAAAGAAGCAAGGAAAGTAAGGAGTGCAGCAGCAAGAGACAAACACTACAAATAACTGCTCTAAGAATAAATGATGTTGTGTTTATATCCTCATGGTGACTAGAAAGGTGAAGAATTAAAAATATTTGGTACTTTTATTTCTCAGTGGAAGACAGAAGGCTATAATGATGTGTGAAGTACGCTATTTCAGGAAAGAATTAGTCATACAAACATTCTCCCTCTGCTTGCTTTTTCTTTTTTCTTTTACATTTGTATTTAATTACTGTGGATATTCATTCAGTGAAAAGCACTAAAAGTTTACAATCTTCCTGATGCCTGAAACAGAGGAAAGTAATTTAATTTTTTTTTTTAAGAAAGCAAAATTCAGAAGAAGGTTTCATGATTTCTTATCAAGCTTTATTACATTGGTTTGAATTTTGCCCTATTAAAAGTTTGTGCAAGTTTTATCAAATTCAGTGGGAAAATCCACTAAGTCAGTGACAGGTTGCTGTGATGTACAATTCTGATTTAACAACTGTTTTTCAAGGATTGCTGTTTGGGCAAGGGGCATACTGAATAAAGTGACTAACAGCAGGAAGAACTTTCTAATTCTTTTATAGTAATTAAAGAAAAAGGCAGTCTGGAGGACAACATGCCCACCAGCTACTGGTAGAAACAATATCTAGACTGGACTCTGTACTAAAGTTCAAGCATTATTGGAGGCACAAATAGTATATGCCTTGTCTGAAATTAGTTTCTGAAAAATAAAGCATACTGTTCAAGTATATTAATCAGCTGTGAAGTAATAAATTCAAGTTGTTTTAGATAGACTTCGAGAACTGGAAAAAGAGTTGCAGGTAATATTCCTTTCAGAGTTATACTCTCTATGTTCTGATCACTGCACTCCTATGCTGGCTCTTCTAGTTGCACAGAAAAGCATGAAGGAGATCTATGAAATCTGCCAATTCTCTTTGCTACTGAACTCTATTTTTACTCAGCTTATCTTCACTGTGTCTTCTCATTCGAAAATTCTGGGTATGCTGCCATTTTTTAAATGCTCTGACATTACTTAGGATAATAAAACCTTTAAGGAAGAGACAAGGAATAGATTGTCATGCATTTTATAAAAATTAATTTGAATTATCTGCAGACTTTCTGCCCCTCTGCTCTGCTCTGGTGAGAGCCCACCTGCAGTGCTGCATCAGCTCTGGGCTGCCCAGCACAGGAAGGACAGGGACCTGCTGCAGTGAGCCCAGAGGTGGGCCATGAAGAATAGAGGAATGGGGCACCTCTCTTACAAGGAAAGGTGGAAAGAATTGGGATTGTTCAGCCTGGAGAACAGAAGGATTCAGGGTGACCTAATTGCAGCCTTCCAGTACATGAAGGGAGTCTACAGGAAAGGTGGAGAGGAACTTTTTACAAGGGCATGTAGCAACAGGACAAGGGAGAATGGCCTCAAACTGAACTAGATGATCTCTAAGGTCCCTTAAACCCCAAGCCATTTCATGATTTTATGATCCAATGGGTGGCATTCCTGTCCCTGGCAGACATGTGGGGATTAGATGATCTGTAAAGTCTTTTCCAACACAAACTTTTCTGTTTATCTTCATCTTTCATTTCTCCCACTGACACTAATACCTCCATTTTCACTGAAGGTGAGTATGCTTTCAACTTCACTTTTGTTCCACCTCTCTGTTTCAAAGGTAATATTAATTCATCAAAGCTACATACCTCATCCTTTATGACATTCCCAGTATTTATTGTTTTCACTGAAAGAAGTACTACTTATAGAAGGCTGTTCATATCTCAGTCATTGCAGAAGTCTATTTGTTTCTATTATTGATGCTCTTTATTGACAACAAATTCATCTATTTCTTGGTTTCCATGACCTGTTTGATTATTTTGCATCCAGAAGCCCAAATTAATATTTTAAAAGTCTCCTAGAATTACATTGTCACTCTCTGAACATTATGCAAGAAAATACAGAGGAAAAATCTGCTAAAATAAATATACCTCTTGAATAGTCCTAAACTCTGTTTTGGTGTAAAGGACTTACAGAGCTAACCAACACTGATTATACCTCTTGGTGGCAAAGGACATGACAGTTGTAAGATTAAATTCAAGGGAAGACAAAAACATATTTATCCCTGTGTCACAGTGAAATTTGTTATTAATTTCTACTTTATTTATTTTCAAACTTAGGAACCTATGTTCTAGTTTTCATGGGTTTTGTCTGTCTTCTGTCATCATAGCAGGAACCATTTCTATGTTTTTAGTAACCTGACTTCTTCCCTACTACTGCTCTTATTATGCAACTTGAGCACTGGCCATGCATCTTGGCTGTTGTGAAGTGCAGAGATGCAAATACCTGAGTGTCTCAAGGCACAGTGTGTAAGGTAGGTGCTCTGCCAGCTTTTTGCCTTTCTCTGAGTTGCAAGTTGTGGCAGTGAGAAGCAATTTTATGTTTTCTTAGGAAAAAAAGAAAGAAAGAAAAAAAAAGGGGGGGGGAAAGTGAGTTTTAGTCAATGTGTGACAGCAGAAAAGGCAGGAATCATCTATCCTTATACAGCAGCAGCATGAGATGGAGCAAAGAACTACCACAGGATCTCAATTTCTTACTGGAGCACTTAAAATACACTGTGAAGCCTGGTCTAGATTACTCTGCTTCAGCAGGGGCTTTGGATTAGATGGTCTCAAGAAGTCTCTTCTGTCATAAATGACTGTTACTTGCTTTTTAAAATCCTTTTACAAAAATCTCTTCCAGTTAATTCCTGTTTTTCCTCCACACTGTTTTTTCCACCCTTTTACTTATTGAGAAATTAATATAATATATTAATTTAGAACCTGAAGAAAAAAATAGAAATAAGTCTTCATTGCTGAGAATATGATATTAATAGATTCTGATTGCACAGCAGCTGATTCCATGTTTTCTTCTCCTTACTCTTAAGTCTCTATAATAATCTATTATATCATATAAATATATGTAACATAATATAAATGTTGTTGTTGTTGTTGTTTGGTTTGGGTTTTTTCCTCATTTAGAATAGGGAGCTACTTTTCCTCTTTGTGAAAGTGCTAATGAGTACTTGTAGCTCTGAAGAAATAATACACGCTACCTGTGAAAAAGTTTCTTCATTACTATAGAATGCCATTTTAAAATCCCTTCTTTTTTAAACTTAACAAGACTTTTTGTGTCAAATAAACAATGCTGGCTGGTGCCCAAATGCCAATCAAACACGTCTACGTCAATTGCAGGCTAAGGTCATGATTCAAAGTCTGGTTCTGCATGGTGATTCCACAGGACACAGCCCAAATTGTTCAGCTTTGTGAAATAAGTTCGCTCTTGCAGAATCCTAGACTTCTTTGAAAGTCTAAATGATATGTTATTAAAACAGTTCCTGGACATTAAAATGCAGAAGATCCCATTCTGAGCTCTTTGCAGACTTCCAAAAGGACTTGCTGTAAAGCTGTGAATCATAGACAGGGATTCCAGCTTTTTCATAGAAAAGTCTCACTAAGAAAACTGTCAGTGCTGGGTATGCTGTTGTTCAGCTTTCACACTTTCCTTGGGGACTGCTGCTGCTGCTGCCTGTTCACCACTACACATGGCACAAGTGTGCATTCAGAAGGGTTTATTAATCCATGTCTTGTGATGATTCTTTTCTAGCAGTGAATCTGTGAAACCAAGCTCAGGTGAGAGGCAGCATTAGAAATCTACCTCCACAAATCTCATTCAGATCCTTAGGTAAGGATCTCGATTTTGGCAAGAGAATGCACGTTGCATTAACTATTTATTCCATAGCAGTGCATTGATGAGTAAAACAAAAATAAGAATTTCTCATTTGTTTTCATATAAGACAAGGACTTTCTTTTTAATCCAACTTTAAGCAGTTGTGCCTAGAAAGATTGTTGCTGGGGGGACCTCTCTAGCTGCAAAATCCACTTGCGAACCACCAAAAAGTACATTTTCTACAGCTTCATATACATCAAGGCAAATTCAGTTTCAAGGGGCACAAGACAAAGCTGACTTTTTAAAAGACAATCTAAAGTTATTTGATGCTGATTCAGAAGAGTAAGGCATGCTTGCTTAGACATTAGAGTGTTTTTCTGCTTGGTCCAGGTTCTCACAGAAATTAAAACTCATGGCAAATTTACAGAATTTTATGCTTCAGCTGCCAGTGGCACTTTTCTAATTTTATTCCCTGTAATGTAAGTAATTTACAGCTTAAATTACAAATGAAGCTGGAACACTAAATATACACATACACACATAAAAATACATACAGTTCTTTTCACCATTATGAAAAAGCTGGACTACACTGAAGAAAAATCATGTAGCACAGTGGTGAGCTCTTTCTAAGAAGCCACTTACCAGAGCAAAAATTTGCACCCCAAAATGATATTGGAAAATCATTTCTGTATTGCTGTGATGTTCTGGAGTACAGGACATACGGTGCTAATGCAGCATCCTAAGGGACTATGCTTGAGGTAGCAGCTTTGCCAGCTGTCTTTTGTCTCTATTTATGAGACAAGTGTAGGACAAGGGAAATGCAGCTCATGTTCTGACTCAAAATGAAGACAGGCCATCAGTTTCTGTCTTTTGCCACTTGTCCTATTGCTTAGCACCACTGAGAAGAGCCTGGCTCCATCCTCTTGACACCTTCCTTTCACATATTTATAGACATGGATGGGATCCCTTTCGATCATCTCTTCTGAGATCTTATTCTTAATGTCAAATATAGAGGTTGAATTCAGGTTTTCTAGGTGGAAGAAGCCTATCAAAAAAGTGGATTTAAACCTAACAGGGTTGTTTGCCCTAACTAACTGGTGGAATTACCAGTGTGCTGCTTTTTGTGCAGTTATATATATTAATGTGTAGTTATACTAAAACTAAGAGAAACTCTGCTATGAAATGCTTGCATGTATTTGCTATATGGGGAATGAAATAGGAGGCTACATGGAAAAACTTGCTTCAGCTGATGCAATAGTGAAGAGTGTATCAGTTATCTGAAGGAGGAAATGTGCCTGTGACATAGGAGCTATAGGGCTCTGTCCAGATGTGCTTTGCTTTGCAGTACATCAAATGAGTGTGATGACATAGATTAATATTAACAGAGAATGTCTGTATTTT
>VZRX01016272.1:0-18851 GCA_013398075.1 Notiomystis cincta | reverse complement strand
CACCGGCAGGGATGTTGAGGAGACCGAGGAGGGTACAGAGTCGGTAGCAACTTTTTACACTTCCCAATCTCCCCCACATAGGGGCAGAGTGTTTAGGATTATGACGCAAGGAAAAAGGATCAGAAGAAACAACAGCTTTTGAATTCTCTTTTTTTCTGTATTCTCCTCTTAGATCCAACAGCATCATAGGTTTTTATCATTAGGGGAAAGAACTTTGCAACTGAGGTGTCCCCAGCCATCCTCAAGTGAGTCAATTTCTCACCTACACTGTCCCAAAAGGACAGGGTCATCACTAGACCTGGGGACATCCGAGGAATATACAGAAAGAGCCATCGAACAAACTTCCTTAACAACCCCGTAGAACACTTAACTCTCCCCTCCCTTAGGGGATCCCCAACTTGGATATATACCTTCCCTCTGCGGCTGTGACAACTTAACACCCATCACAGCAGCCCCAAACCCCACCCCTACTTGTAAAAATGGAAAAATGAAATAAGACGTACTCAGGAAACCTAAAGTAAGCCCCCCTTCCACCCTCCCTTCCCCTTTTTCCCTAAGTGGGCGACTTACCACACCTTTTCGCTCCCGTCCGCCCTCCGGCGCTGAAGCCCTTAAACGGTTTCCACATATAAATATAAATCCACAGATGGGATTCTCCGGTCGAGACCAGCCTCTTTCACCTAGAGGTTCCCTCGCGAAGGGACACAATGCAGTGTGCTTATGCGAGGGGGCGCAGCAGCCGAAAGCACAGACTTCTGGCAGAGTTGTTCTGCCAGGGACGCTTTCAAGGTACCTCCGTGTGCAGGTTCCTGCCCGGGTGCCACGCGTCGCCTTCCCTCGGGCCGCCCTTCCAGAGGGAATCAGCGACTTCTCTGCAAGCGTCCCTGGCTGGGACGAGCTCCCGCAGGAGTCGGCACTGTCCGTGCACCGTGTCCTTCCCGGGGAGGGGAAGGGGTGCCCGTAGAGATGTTTGCTTAGGAACACGCCAGAGGCAAAGGAGAGGGAGGGGTCCTTGCACGGGTTCCAGCAGCAACAACATTCTCTGGACAATCCAGGGGCAAAAGAACGAGAGCCCCTCACGGTCCAGAGCTAAAAGGGAAACATAACAACCAATCAGAGAAAGGCACACATCTGAGGGGAACATAACAACCAGTCAGGAAAAGGCACACATCTGAGGGACAGCCAGGACACCAATAAAGAAGGAGGAAGGCGGGACTAGGAAGGGATAAACCAATGGGACCTCGAGTAAAACCGAACATTCCAGAACGAAATACATAAGCGATGAAGGGATATATATTTAACATAGGAAAATACATATTTAACATGGAACTTCACAGTCCTCTGCTGGATGCACTTGTAAGGACTTAAAGATTGTGTCAAAGAAAAAGATGGCAAACAGGAAGGGGCTATCTCCAGGATTAAGTGGAGATTTGTTTAACAGTAACATTTACTCTTAAAATCCATACTATTGACTTTGGCACACAGTCTCCTTTATACCTCAATTTGGGCAGAGGCATCTTAACATGGATCCTAACATCACTCCAGGAGCTCCATGTCTGGACACAGGTGAGGCCTCACCAGGGCTGAGTGCAGGGGCAGGATCACCTCCCTCAACCTGCTGGCAATGCTCTTCCTGATGTCCCCCAGGATACCACTGGCCTCCTTGGCCACACTGCTGGCTCAGGGGTGTGAATTTTGTTAATTTTATAGGCAAAGGAAGTAGATTTTCCCTCTTGTGATTATCTAGTCTGTCTTTTGGTGCAGAGTTGGAAATCATTTGGACTTCATATTAATATTGATGCCAAAGTTGCCAATTAGTGTGGACAGCAAACAAATATCTAGTAGCCAACAGATACTCTGACATTATGTCTGCTCTGATTGAAAAGAAAAACATAATAATTTAAAAATCAATGTATAAAAGGTTTCAGGTCCTATCAGCAATTCTTTTTAACAACTTTTCTTTCTAATTTGGGATACAATACGTTATAAGAGCTATTGAGTGTGTATGATTAAGCTGGTAATGTTGGGCATCTGAATCAGCAAACCAGGTGGCCTGTATTTGTCCTATATGACCTTCTTGGTTCCTAAGTTAGGCCTTGAAATTTGGGAAGTCTGAAACTGGCTTCTTTACTTTAGGGGAAATAGTTCATGTAAATCCACAAAGCACATTGTAGGACATAAATAGCTCAACCTAGTACAGACTGCATTTACTGTTCATCTAAACAGCATCATAGGAGATAAAAGTGTTTAGAGGTATAAAGAGGCAGAAATCTACATCAGTCAGCAATCTGCCCTTTCCCTTATTTTTCTTTTTTTTTTTTAACAAACTAGATTATTAATAATATTATTTTCTTTTTCTTTCCTCCTGATTCTGCAAGTTTCTCCTTTTCACTGTGTTCCATTTCCTTCCACCTGCCATGCATTGCTCCGTGTAGACACTCCACCTCTTTTTATATTTAGCTGTCTTATGCAGAGAAGTCTGAGTGCTGACTTGATGCAATATCAAATTTTTATTTTCACTCTTTCCAGTAGCATTCAGTGGATGTAATTCTTGGTGCCACAGGATTCATTTGGCCTTTCAAGAGGTGCACATTTACTGAAAGCATTCTGCTCACTGGCTGCATAGCATGAATGGGAAAGAGCCTATTTCAATATCCTTTGACAGAAAAAGGTCTGACTACATTAATAGCTCAAGCAGGCCTTTGGCAGTTCCTGTAGAATTTCCAGCCCCATGGGACAAGGCAGTTCATCTAAAGTTCTTCGTGTCTGACATTCTGTTTTCCCCAGAGATATCCTGGGCAGCAATGATGCTGATGTTTTTTTCCTGTTTGCAGGAGACTGTTAAATTGTTAAATTGGTTGGTAGTTCTAGCTAGTGGTGGAAGCATATGCTCTGCAGCCTTGCAGACAGGGGGCACTGTAGGAAGAATAAACCGTGTTTCACTTGGGGATGGCAAAGGACTTGCTCCCTGTTTTATAAAACAAGAGTCATTGAGAATAAAGGCAACACAAAAACTCTGCTAAAAATGAATGTCAATGTCTTAAAAGTGTAGGATTTTGAAATAATCACAAAAACTGTTCACCGTCACACTCAAGCTGCTATCAGAGATTTCTGATGTGTGAAAGAGACATGATTTTCCTTTCAGATAGCTAGGATATCTCAATTCTAAGGGTTAGCATTTTGACAAGAACTGGTACTATTAGGTATGGACAGAGTATTAAAATATTATAAGCTATTTCTGGAAAGAGGAAAACTCATGGTAGATAAGTTTACACTTGGGTAGCTGATTGTCTAAATAGAAAAATAACATTTCTGCAGCAGCACCTACAGATCTAAAGTTCCTTGCCTTCTTCCTCCTGACAGCAAATGGAGGCAGTTCAACACTTAGGTCATGGCGTAAAGTGCCTCAAAATAACTTCCATGTTTTTTACTGAAAAGGCACGTGGTGCAGCAGTGGGGTAAGACCCTCCTGTGGCCAGGGATTCTTGGCCACAATGGTCATGGTCTGTTCTCCACAGGCCAAGAAAGGAAAAGCTGGGTGAGTGCCATTCATGGGTCATGCAGCCCTCTGGGACACAGTGTCCTCTGTGCTTGTTCCTGCTGTAGCAAGGGCAAAGCTTCAGCAGATGTGATGTGTGTGGATGTACAGCTCACAGAATTGCTCCAGGAAGACCCTTGGCAGAGTAACACAATTTTTGACAAACCAACATATCCTTTATCCTTGCCAACAGTTCTAGGTGCTAAGTCAAGAGAGTAATAGTGCCTTAGGAAATGAAATGACATCCAGTTTACAATTTCAATCCTGTACACTCTCATTCACATGAATCATCCAATGTACATGGAACTAGTTGCATTTTCGATCAGTTTATTATTTGTGTTGAGAAATAAGTGTTTCTTCAGTACGCCTGCGCCGACACGTTATTTAAATAGGTGTGAGGAAACACAGTTATTGAATTCTTCTTCCCAAAACCTTTCAAAAATTATGAATATTTCCAAAAAAATTGGGTTTTTTAAGTTAATGGGAGAATATCTGTTTCTCCTTCCCTTTGCTTTTTTTTTTCTCTAGTGAAAAGCATTTTCTTTTTGAATATTGTGAACTATAAGAATAAGTGAAAATATTTTCAAGATTGCAATAAAATTTGTTTTATGGACATGAAAGACTGCTGAAACTTTTAGAAAGTGAAAAGGTCTTTTCTTCAGCTTTAAGGACTTATGTACTTTCTTGACATTCTGATTTTGGCTGGGGTAGAGTTAAAGTTCTTCACAGTGGCTGGTATGGGGCTCTGTTTTGGAATTGTGCTGAACACAGAGTTCATAATACAGAGATGTTTTTGTTATTGCTGGCCAGGGCTCACACAGAGCCAAAGCCTTTTCTGCTTTTCATACTGCCACCCTGGCAGGGGAGATGGGAGTGCCTGGGAGGCTGGGAGGAGACACAGCCAGGACAGGTGACCCCAGCTGACCAAAGGGATATTCCAGAACATGTGAACCATGCTCATAAAGTGGGGAAAGAAGGAAGAAGGAGGGGACATTTGGAATGATGGAGTTTATCTTCCCAAGTCACTGTTGTGTGTGATGGGGCTCTGCTCTCCTGGAGATGGCTGAACACCTGCCTATGCATGGGAAGGAGTGAATTCATTCCTGGTTTTGCTTTGTTTATGTGTGGGGCTTTTGCTTTCCCTTTTAAACTATGTGTATCTCAACCCAGGGGTTTTCCAGCTTTTACCCTTCTGATTCTCTCTCTCCTGCTGCTGTTGTGGGAATGAGTGAGCAGTTGCTTGGAGGTTGGTAGCTGTGGTTAACCCATGATACTTGGATACAAAATTTTGTTAAATAGTGTAATAGAGAAAACTAATTTTGATTTTGAAAACAACAATAATGCTTGAAGGAGAGAGTTACACAATTTTTTTGCACTTAGTTTCAGTTCACAGAAAGAATAAAGGCATGAAGAAGGATAATACATTATAAAATACGACAGCTGAGGCTTCAGTGGTGCAAGAACACCAGATAGGCATTACAGGCACTGGTGAGGAAAGAATACCATTGAAACACAAGAAATCAGATTTTGGAACTCCATTGGAATAGGATGGAATTGATATAGTTCTCACAACCCAACATTTTTCTTTTTTTTCCTTTTTCTTCCCTTCACTTACTAAACTCCATTTACCTTGAGTCACATGTTTTTCTCACTTTTGCTGTTTTGAATTTCTGGCTCTGTCATGCTGCGTTTAGTTGACTGTTAGATGCAGTATCTCTCTGGGGTCAACTCACCACAGATATAAAGCCTGAACTTCTGAGATGAAATACTATTAATCCCTGTAATTCTTGTAAAATTTGAAATTACTGAAACACCTAATCTTGTGCGCAACCCATTGTTTATGAGCTTCACACTAAGGAGAGAAGGCCTCTCAGAAAGAAACCTAAATATTGCAAGTAACTTGCTCTTTTTGTGATCCTAAACCCAGGAGAACACAAATGTGAAAATAAAGTACAAAGAAGTAAATAAACTATGTTGGCTCCAGACAGATTGCAGTACTGTAAGATGTGTTTATAGTACTACAGGCAGTAGTACTCCACTCTCAGACTAAGTAATTGGTAGTGGGACAGGTTTATATTGCTGGAAGTTGTGGACAGTGATCCTCATGTAACCTTTGGGCCAGGAAGTTCCTATGGCTTCTGCTGGAATGTATGGCAGGAGAAAATCAACATGTGCACTCTTTCTTGAGTCATCCTATTAGCAAATAGGTCTAAAAGAATATGTGCACTGACTTGGAATGGTCAATTGTAATGTCCTTACACTTAGTACAGACTTAGGTGTGCAATAATATAAAGAAAGTGGGCACCAGAAAGGACCAAATTAAGCTTCTGGTAAGTAAGAAACAGTGTCATGATCAGAATAGAGAGGCTGAGAGATCTGCAGTGTTCAGGAGAGAGAGAAATAAATTTGAAAAGGATAATATTATACATTGATCACATCCTATCTCTAGAAAACAGGGGTGGCATGAACAGATCTTAATGCTTTGAAATGGCTGATGGATAGCTGCAGAGCTCATACTGTCTTTTTGGATATTTTGGAAGAGCTGACAACTGATAGGACTTTTTCCACTCTTGCCCTGTGGGACTAGGTTTTTGACACTGATGTATTACTTAGAGAGGTAAATGTAACCATATTTTAACTTCCCAGGTAAAGATCAGAAAAGAAGAGCTGTGAACAATGATAATTTAATCTTAAATTAAAGAGAAAGGCAGAGACTAGGCTAAATTTTTTTAATTTCCAAGGAAAACTAAGGAAACAGGACATTTAGAGCTAGAAATGCAAATATTTAGTGTAATTTTTATGGAATCTATGATGAAAAGAGTTCTAATTTTACATAAGAGACCACCAAAAAAAAAGATATTAAAATAAGCAGATTGCCTAAGAGGAATGCATTAATGGATTAGACAGTAAAAAAACACATGTCAGAAAGTATGGCAGTGGAGTGAGAATTTCATAATCCATCTCTGTTTGAATCATGTGCTGTCAGCTACCCAGAGACCTAGGGAAGAAAAATCTGCCCAAATTTTCTTAAGTATCGACCAATGAATCATAGTTTATTTTTATGCGTGATCATCTACCATTTAAAACCTTTCATATTAATTTCACCTTTCTTTTATTTTTCTCATTGTTTGCCTTAATATTCAGTTGTTTCACCATACTATTTCTGATTGATTTTTTTTTGTTGGCTATAAAATTTTTGTTGTATTCCTCTTTGCTTCTATGTGGCACTTCACTGAGAAAGAAAGTCTTTCTATAAGAGCTCCAGAAATAGGTATTACAAGGACAAACTGTGCAATACATCAAGATATATTTCCTGGAACCATATTGCATTTGGACATTTGGTGTATTGGTATAGAGATAATTTTAACTAAGGCAAAAACATAACTGACACAACAACAAAATGCCTCACGTTGTTTACATGATTTTGGAGAACCAATCCATTTTCAAAGGAGAAAGTGTTTTATCATCTAACAGTGCTAAATTTTGGGCATAATTTCTTGTGTTTCAACCTTAACTTGAAATAGTGAAGAAGATATGGATTAAGCTATGCATATTATTAAACTACAGATATCACTGTATTATGCCAAAAAAAGAAAGTTAAAAAAATAATGATATCTATATTTTGGATATGCCCTAGTTCTGGCCAGGACAGAGTTAACTCTTTTCAGTGGCATGGCTAAACTGGCATGGCTAGGAGCTTATTCTGTACCACTGCACATCACTGTCAGTGGTGGGGGGTAAGGAACTCTCCCAGGCATCTCAGAAGGAGGGTGGGCAGCCTTTGCTCTAGAGCAAACATGGAAGAAGGAGGAAAGCCAATGTTCATTGTTGCCCTGGGTCTACGGTGAGCATTTCTGCATGTAAACCACTCTCTTGTTCATATGCCTTTGTTACTAACATTGCTCCTGTTACTGTTCACTTTCTTATCTCATTGCTGTTTCCAGTAAATTGTTCTTATCTCAACCCATGATCTTCACATTTTGTGTGTCCAATTCTCAATTCCATCCCACTGCAATGGGAGGTGGAGTTGAGAGGAAGACGAAGCAAGACAGAAGCATCTGGCTTGCAAGAGTCATGGTGGAGGCACTGGATTGGGGAGTAACATTCCAAAACCTTGAAAGGATGCCATTAGTACAGCTTTTATAAAGGGTATTTCCTTCAATAAGTAACAGATACAACGAGCAGTAAACTAAAGGGAAAATTGAGCTCTGAATCACCGGAACTATACTAATGTTTGTGAAAGGCCTTTTTTGACATACAGGTAAAGCCTATATGTTTGCAGAGCATAAACATTTGAACACCAGTGTTCAAAGCACAGGTGTTGTCAGTGTCCCTCTGAGAAGGACTCAAGGGCAGAGCTGAGACTGCATTTGATTGGCATTATAAAATGTCCGTCTCAATGGTGCAGAAAGCTGCAGGGCATGGATATAGATTGTAACTGATATAGCAGCCAAATACCAGATGTCTGATATGAAAGATAACTAAATCACATCAACTTTGTTATGCCTCAAATGCAGCTACTGGCATCATATGAAGTGACTAATCAGAATGACAGAGATGTAATTAGACGTAAATTGATTGTGGCAAATCTTTCTGTGGATGAATAATATGGGAAAGGTAAAAAAGTAAGCTCCCCTTATAAGCTTCTCTTTATCTTCCAAAGAGTCAATAGGAAAAACTCCCCAGAATAACAGTTCCTGTGGGTGTTTTATGGGGCAAAAGGCTCTTCAAAAAGTAAAAGCAGGAGGCAGAAGAAAGTTGTGCATCATGATCATAACTGATGAAGATTTCAGACTGATGCTCAATCTTTGCAAACTAAGAGACTGACTTATGCAAAGAGGCTGGCATGACATGGGGAGCATTGAAAGGACAAGACAGACAAATCCACTCTGTAGATTTGGCAGGTTTGAAAGTTTCAGATCTTCATAATTGCCAACACAACCTTTAGCCTTTGATTGCTACTGTGATGAAAAGTTGCAGGAACACTGGGGCTGATTTTGAAGGGATATGTATTTTTGATGGAGCTGTAAGAAGTGTGCAATGCTGTGAATTTGCTGCCTGTAGAGATGAGGTTGCTAACATGGCTGCAGTGCAAACCCAGGATAATGCAGTAGGCATACCAGCCATACTCCGGCACTCACCCTCAGCCTTACTTGCAGAGCATTAAACAACAGAGCATTAAACACAGCTGAAGATACACCCAATGTTGTGGGTTTTTTTAGTTGAAGCACTGTACATTTTCTGGTTTTCCGTGTAAATTTGGAACTTTGTTTTGGTTAGGGAAAGCCAGTATCTACCTGGTTCCAGAAATACTCTCAGTTCAGCTCCTGAATAATTTTAGCCACAGGAGTTTCAAAACTCAGTGTGGATGCCACTCTGTGGCATCAGAATGTGAAGGCATATGAATTCAGAGCTCCTGCTGTGCTTCTGAGCTCTGCTCACTCTGTTATAAAATCTAAAGTGCTGTCTCTACTACAGCAAGTCATGGAGAAGTTCTTTTTGCAGCCTTCAACTGTATTCAGTTGCTCTGACAGGCACGGCAACAGATATGCATCTCTCCAGTTTTGTGAAATGCAGTGGAACTGTTGCGACAACTCTTCAAGTTTTGATATTGCCAGGATGATTTGAAGTCCCTGGGGCATTTTAACCAGTACTTGGTGGCCAGTATGCATGTGAATGTTAGTACTTCATGGATGGCTACTTTTCAGCACTTCAAATTGCCTCTTGAAAGGTGATTTTAAGTTGCATTTGAACTTCATTGTGGTGTTGGTCCTCTGACGCCTACTGCCCTCATAAATGTGTACTACTGTGTCCCACTGTTTCTGTTAAGTGCCCCTTTGGCTTTGTAAAACATTTAAAACTTGAGCCTCAGTGTGCAATGCCTACCTAGAAATGAGCCCCATGCTGTACTGTCATGCAGTATTTTTAGAAGTAACTTTTCTTTCATTATTAATAATTACTATTTGTGAAGCTCTTGGAGACCTGGAGTGAACATGTCCTGAATGAAATACCACCAATAGAGGATTTTAGGGGAAGGTATTTCCATGAATATGCATTTAGATTTTAGGCAAATTTGATTTATCAGTGTTCCTCCTATTTCGTGCTTGTTACCCATTAAAATACAAAGTGAATAAATGACATGCATGACAACAGATTAATACAAAAACCGTCTTCTCGGAAAGCAAATTTTTGGGTCTTGCAAGTCAGCATTCATGTCAGAAAGGAGGAGAGAAACCTGAATGACTTACACATCTAGCAAGTATGACCTGAATTTCAAATGGCCTCATGTATGTAATAAACCTTAATTTATCTTGATCATTAGAGAACATAGAACAGTCAAAAGATCTATATAAAGAAATTTAATACAATTTATTTATAGGCTAGGACTAGCTTAATAATGTTTCCATTTGGAAACAAACTATTATAAATGTACTGGAAAAACTAGAAGCAAATTGATTATTATAGAACTAGGAGTTCAATAGGCTCAAATATGAAAGCCCAGTATGTGCTTTTTGCTATTTTCCTAGGTTTTTTTAAAAAAGATATATGAGTAGAAAAAGATCCCCTTTAAGCTGAGCTTAATAATATGTTATTATTAAGAGTGCAGAGCAATTTGGCAAAAAGCTGCAAAACTTCACTATTAAGACTTCCAGCATGGCTGACGTCAACACTTTGTAAATGCCACTCCTTTTGGCTTTTATTTCGTGGTTATGGCTTTCCCTCGTTTGTCCTTCTGTCACGGTGATGTTGAGCATGAGACTTGCTGTACAGCAGTGACCCAAGGGCAGGGAAGGAAGGCAGGACTTCCCCTCACGTGAGGCAGGGCTGGGAAGGCACCTGCTAAGTGAGAGAGCAGCATGCAGAACATGGAGGCCTTTGTGATGCAGCTAGGTATAATTTGGAAGAAATGCCAGCTGCACTGTCTCTGTCATTGACTCCTTGTTCCCTTCTACACTGGTTGACCCAGCCCTGGTGTTTGGCAGCTGTCAGGCTTTTATGGAGACTCAGTTCATCTTGTGGGGTCCTATCTGCAGAACACCTGATGACACTTAAACATAACTGAAATTGAAATGATTGCTCTTTCATACATAATGATAAACACAGTGCAGAACTTTCCCAAAAAAGGTCTCAGATATCCACAGTTAGTGTACTGGAAATTAGTGAAATGTTTTGACCTTAATATGCCCCTTTCTGGTTTCCATCTGTAAAGAGAAGGAAGCAATAACACTTAATCTAAGTACTTTATGAAATGGTAAAATGACATACAAAGATTGTCCTAGGAAACATGTGATTGCTACTCTTAATACAATTGAGTCCTAGATTCTTATTACTATTGGTAATGGAGAGGAAAATCTACTAGTATTGTCTTTTGGGAACACTGAATGATATAGGGATCTTATTGAAGAAAATCCAATTATTATATAATACATAATAATAATAATAGACAATAATAGACAACAATTTTATAACTTATAAAATGCATTGTTATCAGTGTTGAAGACTTTCAAAATAATTCTTTGATCCATATGAATCCACTGAGTGTTGAAATAGATCTACTTTTGGTCATTGGAGATATGTATTTTTTTAATTTCCTTGAGCTTTACTCAGATGGCAAATTATTAACTGCTAAATTTTTTTATCAGTGGAACAATTCTTCAGCTAGAGCAATCAGAATCACCAGAACTACATACACCTGCTAGTGAAATAAGACAAACCCAGGATAACTGTACTGCTTTTAATAAAATTAGAATATTTTGTAATTCATAATAGCACTATAGCTATTATTTCTGGTATGCTGATATATCCAGTTTTAGAAGCATGTATTTAAGCTGATGTTTAGATGGCACCAGTATTGTGACAAACCATTAGCTGATATTAATAAATGGCTAAAGCTAATGGAAGAGTAAAATCCATGTGAAATCCTAAATTTCTTCCTGTTGCAAGAATCAAAGCTAACATCTTCACTTCACTGGAATTTTTCTTACTCTGTGAAAATATCAATTCTATTTGATTTTCTTCTTCTGGGTAGGGCAAATATTAGATATCAATTTTGACTCACATCTCAAACTATCTGTTAAAATCTCAGTTTTACCCTTAAGTTTATTTGAAGAATATAATAACTGAATTAAAACTAAGGCTCACAGAGTTAATGATCTAAGGTCCTCTGAAATCCTGTTTCTTTTGGAATTATCCTTTCAGACAAAAATAAAACCCTGTTGTTTGCTAGATATCCCTATTGCCAAAAAAGAAAAAAATATTATAATTTTCAGCATGTACTTGCAGGTGTGTAATCAGTTTTACTCAGAGTTAGATAACATCAGTGAGATGGCTTTCTATAGGTACACTGTAAACACTATAAGTATGTGGTTAACATAGCAAGACAGAATTCCTAAATACTCAAAATCAAACATGTTTATTTTGAAAAGCCATCAAACCCCAAACTGTTTCTTTACCATATCTCTAATTATAAGTACAGGCTGTTACTTCAGCCTTGATGGGGTTGGGTTCAAAATCTTAAGTAAATAGAATGTAAAGTAAGAAAGTAAATCTTAAGTAATAGAATGTTAAGGAGTTGGAGTGGGCCTTAAAGATCATCTAGTACCAGCATCCCTGCCATGGGGAGACCTCCATAGCAGATTGCTCAGAGCCCCATCCAACCTGGCTGTGAACACTGCGAGGGTTGGGGCATCCACAGCCTCCCTGGGCAACCTGTTCCACTGTCTCACCACCCTCACAGTAAAGAATATTTTACTAATTCCTAACCTAGATTTCTCTTCTTGCAGTTTGTACCCATTACTCCTTGTTCTAGCACTGCAGTTCCAGATAAACAGTCCCTCTTGTGCGTCCCTGCAGCCCCTTCAGATACTGGAAGGTTGCTGAGGTCCCAACACAACCTTCTCTTCTTCAGGCTGAACAGCCCCAACTTTCTCAGCCTGTGTTCATAGGGGAGTTATGTCAGTTGTCTTATCAGCTGCATGGACTCCTCTGGACCCTTGTCCCCCCCTTTTTTGGGAACTCCAGACCTGGATGCAGCAGTCCAGCTGGAGTCTCGTCAGAGCAATGTAGGGGTGCAGAATCCCCTTCTTTGCCCTGCTGGCCACGCTGCTTTGGATGCAGCCCAGGACACAATTGGCTTTCTGGGCTGTGAGCACACAGTGCTGGTTGAGTTTTTATCTACCATCACCCCAAATCTCTCACCACAGGGCTGCTCTCAGTCCCTTCTCTGCCCCAGCTGTTTGTGTGTCTGGGATTGCCATGACCCACGTGCAGGACCTTGCACTTCTCTTTGCTGGTCCCCATGAGGTTTGAGGTTTGCACCGGCCCAGCTCTCAAGCCTGCCCAGGTCCCTCTGGATGCCATCCCTGCCCTCCAGCGTGCCCACTGCCCCACACAGCCTGGTGTCATAAGCAAACTTGCTGAGTCAATATATGACATCTCAATATTCAGAATTGCTTTCAGCTGGTCATAAATTTATTCTAAAATTGCATTTCTTATTATAATTCAAACTGCTAAATCCTAAAAAAAAATATTATTTTTATGAGACAGATTTGTTAACATGAACATCTCCAGACAAGTATTAAGCCCTGAAAATAAATCTTCAACTAACTGACAAACGAGTCTCATTCTATATTCTCTCTTTAGTGTCTGATTATTTTCCTGCACATAATAAAGAAGCCATTAATGTATAATGAAAGAGACAGCTTCATTATTTTCTCTTTGAAAATTTTTTCTCTTTGAAAAATACATACTTAACCATATGGGGCCTTTTGTACACAAGGATTTTTTCTTGCTAAGAAGTTTGGTGCCAATGGTATGATTACTTAGCCATCATATCACTTACAGTTGAGAAATACCCTCTTGAATAGCAATAAGGTCAAAGTCAAAGTGGCTTTTTTGTCTCCTTCAACACCAGACATCTCATGAAAACTCTGCTCCTGGCAGCAAATGGCCATGTTGGCTGTGTGTGTTATTAAAAAGGCTCCTTTGTTTATGGCATGAAGCAAACTGACTGCTATAATAAAGCAATGTAGTCTTGCTTGAAATGATGCTCAGCTAGGTCAGAATTCTCTCCAGGTAACATCTGAAAAATATACATCTTCACATATATCTTAGCTGGCAAATGCATCTGGAAGGAAGCACATTGCTTCTCTGAATTGCTTGTAAACATGCCAGCTGCTGTACTCAAAGCTACAGCTGATGCTGAGTCAAAGACAGGAACGAAAAAGCAACACTTTTGCAAATCTCTTTGTTCTGACCGTCTCGCCTTATGAGAAAAACATGACTCTTACAATTTTTCGTTGTATTATGCAGCTAAGTTCCACCACTGTAATGACATGTCTGTCACATCTCATGTCCTCTGTGCTCATGCAGGTAAATCCTCAGGTTACCTTGTGGCATGTGCCCCCTCTCTTGAGCAGGGAAATGCTTGTTCCAGCAACAGAGATTCTGATTCACACTGGTGGAGCATGGGACATTTCCTCTCTAGCTTGCTCAGGTCTTTTCAATCTGTCTTGTACTGAGAGCACCATCAATCAGAAAACCAGTGTGTGCCTGTGTCTATGTTTTGGAAACCTGACCCTTAGGCTACTGATGACACATTTCTTACCAAACTCAAAGCGTTGCAAAATCAAAATGAAAGACAAGGATATAGTCTTTTTACTTGTTCAGGGAAAAGCTGTATTGGAGGTATTCAGTTCATTCTACTGTTACTCCTTTTTCCTGCACCATCTCTCTCCAGATTGTTTGCTCTAGGCATCCTTTTTTGGAGCAGCAAATTGTCATTTACTATTTTCCTGTTTCTGGCCAGTTCAGGGTTAATTTTTTGCAGTAGCTGGAAGGGGACATGCCTAGACACGGAGGTTATTCTATACCACCTCATGTCGTTGTGGGGCTTGGGTAAAGGGACTCTCTTCCACAGAGAAGGGGTTCCTTCTTGTTGAGAAAACGTCTCATAGGAAGCTGTCTGGTGTTGTCTATTACTGTTTTGTTTTTTTTCTGTGTGAATTGTCTCTTTTCTTATACCTTCTCTCATTAGTATTGACGCTGTAACTGTTTGTTTTCTTACCTAAATGTTGTTTCCAGTAGAGTGTTCTTATTTCAACCCATGATCCNCAACCCATGATCCCTCTTTAGTGCCTCCAGTTCTCCTCTCCAGCCTATTGCAGTGGGGAGTGAGAGGGAGTGGCCCTGTGGTTTGAAAAGTCTTGGAGGAGCAACTGAGTTGGGGAATATTGTTCCTAGACTATGACAGCTATATATGTGAATGCTAATGATAATGTATGGACTTTACAAAAAAAATTAGCCAAAGGAGTTTTATTTAAAATCTACCATTGCCACCATGCAAGCTCACTTTCTAACTTCTGTGTGCTGTCGTTTTTGCTCTTGAAACCTTAAATACGCTATACATTTTTCAAGATGTTTTACTGCTCAATATAGTCTATATTTAATTTGGTTTTGTTATATTTTTTATTATATTTTCATTTGAGATGCAACCAGGCCAAGTGCTGGGTCCTGTACTTTGGTCACAGCAACCTCAGGCACTGCTAAAGGCTTGGGAAAGAGTGATTGGAAAATGGCCCAGTAGAAAATGAGCTGGGGGTGATGGTGACAGTAGCTGAACATGAGCCAGTGAGTTCCCACTGCTGTGGGCTGACCCAGGGCAGATGCCAGGTACCCACAAAAGCCACTCACTCAGTCCCCTCTGTGCCTGGAGAGAGGAGAGAAAATTTAACAAAGGGTTCGCTGTTTGAGATAAGGACCAGGAGGGATTGCTCACCAAATATTACTAAGGACCAAACAGGTTCAGCTTAAAGATATGAAGTGAATTTATTACTAACAGAATCAGAGCAGGATAATGTCTTGTTCCCCATGAACATCTCCAATGTGAATCCATTTCATGAGCAACAGCTGCCTGTGAACTGCTGCAACATGAGTCTATTCCACAGGCAACAGTCCTGCCCAGACTGCTGCAGCATGAGTCACTCTTCCACAGGGTGCAGCCCTTCAAGGATAGGCCACTTCAGCATGGCAGCCTCTCTCCATGGGTCTCCCACAGGTTGGGAGCCTGCTCTCAGGCATTCACCTGTTCTGGCGTGGGACTCCTCCATGGGCTGCAGGTGGATTTCTGCGGATGGAGCTGTGCTCCATTGGCTGCAGGGGCACAGGTGCTTCACCGTGGTCTTCACCATGGGCTGCAGGGGAATCCTGGCTCCACTGTCTGGAGCACTTCTTCCTCTTCTCCACAGACTTTGGTGTCTGCANCCAGTCCTGTGAGGAGCAGCTGAGGGAGCTGGGGGTGGAGAAAAGGAGGTTCATAAGGGACCTTATCACTCTCTACAACTGCCTGAAAGGAGGCTGTAACCAGGTGAAGGTCACTCTCTTCTCCCAGGCAACCAGTGAGAGGATGACAGGACATAGCCTCAAAGATGTCAGGGGATGCTTAGGCTGAGCATTAGGAAAAATTTCTTTATTTAAAGGATTGTCATGCATTGGAATGGGCTTCCCAGGGAGGGACTAGAGTTGCCATCCCTGAAGGTGTTCAAGAAATTCCTGGATGTGGAATATACTACTGTTGTTAATTGACAGGGTGATGATTGGTCAAAGGTTGTTCTCATCATCTTAGAGGTTTTTTCCCACCTAAATGATTCTGCAATTCTGTTTATAACATCTTTTTCAGATATCTTTTATTTCTTGGGTTGGGTTAGGGCAGTGGAGTCTAATCCTATTCAGTGTAAGTTATGAATATTTATGTAAAACAAATTTATTTTATTCTACAACATATCAATTAGGAACAAATCACTGAGCTTGCATGTGGCATGTGGAACTGATTTTATTTATAATTCAAAACAATTTTATCAGAAGGCGCTGGTTCACTAGGTTGAGTTTTTCCATAAAGCATCAGGTTTTGCACATTTTTCATTCTGCAAAGATCCTTTTAGAGAAGACTAATTTTTATTTTCTTTTACAATACATTTAAAATATATTTTTCTTTTATGAAACAGCAGGAATCAGTTCTTCTGTCTTCTACAGAGATGAGCAAATAGCACAAGTACATAAATATCACTCTTTGGGAAAGAAAGCTTCAAAAAGAATCAGTGTTCTAGTTTTTAATTGACTTTGCTCTGAAATTTAAACATCACATGTCATATGTCATTTCCATAAATTTTCTGAAAATAGACAGCTTCAAACATTTCAACTTGCTACAGCATTTTAAGGTTGTGATTGTCCTCATGTAATTGTGACAGACAAGGAAATCATAAGTCTCAAATCATACTGGACTGGTACAGTTTTTTCTTAAGCCACCTGTAGGAGAAACCACCAAGAATTTCTGTTCTGTGCTTATTCTTATAGTGGCTTTAATACCAGCTTTTTTAATTTGTCGTGTTCTCAGATTATATGATTTGAACTTGTATATTGTAAAAGAATTTGTTCACTTAAAAGAGTTTTCTTCTTGTTGTTTGATTGTCATAAATTTAGACTGGATGCCTGGTAATGGAATTTCCCTCATTTTAGCTAAATACAAATGACTGTCCATCAAACACCAATGTCAGAGCTCACAAGACAGAACTTCCCTTCAAATGACATATTGGATTGAGTTTTTTTGTTTTTTGATGAGGAACATTCAGCTCTTTGTTGCTATTAGGCTGTGGAAGATGACACCTTTATCTTTTTGTTTCAAGTGCTGCTGTGGTATCATGATTTTGTCATTTTAAGACCCTGAGACCCTGAAGTCATCAAGCTGACCAGAATTCTAATAGAATACCTAAGGCTTTTGGTCTATCTGTAATTACTTAAATTAGCAATTCTAAATTATCATTCTTACTGTATTTTATCCTTTGGGTATTGCTGCTTTCTTTCTAGAATGAAATTAGATAATGTATTGAGACTGGAACTCTCTTTGCCTTGTTATTTTTGCCAAGGTATCATTCCCTCAGTCCTAGGAGGCATATCCGACTGGATTGTTATTAGTATGTTTGGGTTTTCTTCATGAGTCACATTTACTGGACTTTATTTTAAAATACATCAGGTTACTAGTTTGTTTGGTAATTTTTGCAGCAGCCAATTTCTGTTCTGAGTGAAAAAAACCCCAATCTTAACATTATCCAGCAATTTTATAATCTTGTTTCACTGTAATGAGCATTTATGGATGCTAGTTTTAATGAAGCTTCTCCCAACCTTGCAATTGCGTGATCTCTTTTCTCCTATTCTGAAGCATCCCATAATGAAGATCGTTCTTATTACTCATTCCAAGCAGCAGTGAGAAATAATTTCCAAAATACTTGATACAGTTTAACCATTTGTGTCAGAAGGGAATGAGGAAGGTGACATTCGTACAAGATGTTTCAAGGTGTGCTGATTTTAAAGTAAAGTTAAAATAAAAATGCTCTGAAAGTAGCAGTAATTTGAGCTGTCCTGGATCTGTGAGAATTTTGGCAGCTCAGAACTTGTGATGGTTTCATCAGATTTCAGCAGTTGAGGCAATTTTACCAGGTTGGTCTCAAATCAGTGGCCAGCATTTATGTCTGTGCTGTAAAGAAGAATTTGCAAGGAGCTGAGGCACATGATGCTCAATATTGCTGTTGTTTCCTCTTTCTATTTTAAATAGGACAAACCCCACAGGCAAGAGGTATTTGAGCACAGATACCACCCATGCTTTAAAAAGCTAAATGGAAGATGCTACTATTAAAGATCCCAGAAGCTGACAGTATGTGTAGGGATGGCTGTGCCCTGGAGAAGCCCTGGTGATAAATTACTCCCTGAATATATCTTCTGCAGTTTCAAAGCACTTTGGGATCCTTTATGATAAGTGTTATTACATAAGGGTGAATATACCTCTGAGGTTTATGTCAGAATTCCTGGCAGTGCTCCAGCTTACAGTGCTGCTGGCAGACATCACCTCAGTGCTCTTCTGCTGACAACAGAAAAATCCAGCCACTAAAAGCATGTCAGTCTCAGAAAGCTTTCTGCTAATTTATGTTCCTTATAGTAGCTAGGTAGGGGAGAAAAGTTAATGGCCAAGTCTTTTCCACACAGATGTGATAACTGCAGAGTTGACTTCCTTTTACCTGCCTCAGACAGAGTTTCTGCATGAGCTGAGACAAGGGCCAGACAGAAAGTCTGCTTCTCACACCACTGAGGGCCAATAGAATAAATAAACGAAGATGATAAGAGGAGTGGAGCACCTGCTGTATGAAGACAGGCTGAGAAAGTTGGGGCTGTTCAGCCTGGAGAAAAGAAGGTTGTGTGGGAAGCTCATAGCAATTTTCCAGTATCTGAAAGTGGCCCAGAAGGAAGCTAGAGAGGGACTGTTCAT
>VZRX01016271.1:18472-35778 GCA_013398075.1 Notiomystis cincta | reverse complement strand
AAAGAAAGAAAGAAAGAGCTCTTCTGGTTTTGATTTACAAGTTTTAAGGCTCCTATAGCATCTGTGTGTGTAAAAAAATCACACATTTCAAGTAGCGCTGTTTTCCTATGTATAATGAAAATCATAAGGGAATAATATGACTAACAAATTACAGTCAGGTAGTTAATTCTCAGCTCCTGTTAGCTGGCATTGATGCTTCAATTTTCCAGACTAGCTTGAATTACTTAATTTCCTAGCTTTCACTGTTGTAAGTGGTATTCCTTATAATAATGCAGGAGTAGTTGGGTATTTTTTTTCCTCTCATGTATTTTATGTATGTAGAATTTTTAATTAATGTTTATTTAAGGATAAAAAGAAGAGTTTTTGCATCATGGGAATGGCCAAATTTATCACACATGCTAATCTACTCGTGTCAGCAAAGTTACCCTGGGGATACGTTTGGCTCTGTGTATCACACTATCATATGTAAATCCAATAACGGGCATCTCCTGGGGAATAAGAGACAGAAACCAGAAGGAGAACCAGGAAGTCCAGGGTAGGATGCTGGAACATGCTTTGACACAGCCTGGCAATGGACATCACCCCCTGTGCTGGTGTGGACGGGCAGTAACCCTGGTGCACTTGTAGCACCACCCCAGCTGAGAGACCCAGCCAGACCCCGAGGTTGTGGCACTGCCCATGGTCCAGGGCTCTGGGTACAGCTGGGCAGAACCAGGGATTTCTTTTCTTCAGAAGACCAGCTGTGAAGATTCCCACTGTGATAATCACACATGCAGACTGATTCTGCAAAGCATGCTCAGAAACACTGAAAATTTTGGATAAGTGGGACTGGGAAGGTCAGACAGGTTTTGCCTTGCAAGGCACAATCAGAGAGAATGGATCAGATTCCTAATTAGGACTCTAGTAATTATTTTGAAAGGATGGATATGCTTAACAAGAAACTTAGCTGAATGTCCTTGTACACTCTACATTCCCTATGCTATCAGTGTTTTTGCACCCACACCTAGAGGTAGAGAACAGAGAGAAACAGAATTTAATCTGACTGCTGCAGTGAAATACAATTAAAAATGTTTCCATAAATACATTAGCAACAAAAGAGGGCTAAGGGAAACCTCCATCTTTTACTAGATGTGAGAGGAAACATAGTGACAAATTATGAGGGAAAGGATGAGTTACTTGGTGCCTTCTTTGCCTCAGTCTTCAATAGTAAGATAAATTATTCTCCAAGTAACCAGCCCCCTGAGCTGTTAGACAGGGATGGGGAGCAGAAAAAACCACCATAATCCAAGAGGAACTGGTCAGCAACCTGCTATAGCACTTAGACACAACAAGTCTGTGTGTTGGATGGGACCCACCAAACGCTACTGCAGGAGCTGACCTTCCCACAGCAGTGTCTTGGGGAAAATAGCTTTCCATGGTGTGCACAGGGCTGCTCTTCCCTGGGTAAAACCTGGCTGGATGGGCAGGCCCAGAGAGTGGCAGTGACTGGATTAACATCCAGATGGATACCAGCCACCAGTGGTGTTCCCCAGGGATCAGTACTGGAGCCAGTCCTGTTTAATATCTCTGTCAATGATCTGGATGAAGAGATCAATAGCACCCTCAGTCAGCTTTCAGATGACACCAGGTTGGGTGGGAGCACCAATCTCCTGGAGGGTAGGAAGGCTCTGCAGAGGGATCTGGACAGGCTGGACCAATGGTGTGAGGTTAAACAAGGCCAGGTTCTGGGTCCTGCACTTGAGTCATGACAACCCCTGCAAGTGCTACAGGCTGGGGCAGTGTGGCTGGAAAGTGGCCCAGTGGAAAGGGACCTGGGGGTGCTCGTGACAGCAGCTGAACATGAGCCAGCAGTGCCCAGGTGGCCAAGAAGGCCAATGGCTCCTGGCCTGTGTCAGCAGTACTGTGGCCAGCAGGACCAGGGCAGGGATTGTCCCTCTGTACTCAGCACTGGTGAGGCCACACCTCAAATGCTGTGTTCAGTTCTGGGCCTGTGAGTACAAGAAGGACACTGAGGGGCTGGAGTGAGTCCAGAGAAGGGCAGTGGAGCTGGGGAAGGGTCTGGAGCACAGCTCTGATGAGAAGTGGCTGGAGTTGGAGAAAAGGAGGCTCAGGGTGGACCTTATCACTCTACAACCACCTGAAAGGAGGTTGCAGCCAGGTGGGATGCAGTTTCCCTCCTAGGTAAAAAGCAATAGAACAGGAGGAAATGCCCTTTGGTTACCCCAGCACAGGTTAGGGACAAGGTTTAGTGGTGGACTTGGCAGTGCTGGTTTAACAGTTGGGCTCAATAATCTTCAGGGTATTTTCCAACCTAAACCATTATATGATTTTTCAATAAAAACTCTGGATAAATTCATTTTCATAGAAGCAGCTGAATAACTCCCAAATTTGCTCCCAAAACTTCAACAATAGTGTCAAGAAACCTATTTAGTCTGTCTGTACACTCCCAAGAGAAAGGGCTATGGCTTTACTTATATTTTGGATGACCCCAAGCAACTCTTTGTACTTAGAAAATAAAAACACATTCAAAAAGCATTGGCTGGCCTCTCACTCTCAAATGTGCACATGTGCCCAACAGGCAGTCAGTTCTGCTCAGGAATAAAATTGAAATTATTATAACCAACTCACCACTTTTTTTAAGCCTTTTTCTGTGTCATTTGCACCTTTTCACTGAGTAGAATTACTTTGGTCTTTAAATTATATTTTCCTCATTGAATTTCTGTGTTGCATGCTCCTTTGCATGTTTCATTGCTCAGCATTATCATTCATTAATGTTTCAGCTGCTTTCTTTTGTCTGCTGCCCTTCTTCTGTTAACATCAAGTTTCTTTGCTAGTCAAATAAGTTATCCCACTCTTTTTAAAAAGCCTTGGTTACAGCTTTAAAAAAAATAAAAGCAAGAGGATACAAAATCTTCAAATGGCTTATTAGAATTCAGTATGACTGGCAAGTGTCATTTAAAAAAGAGATACTGCACCTTTAATAAATTTAATCCACGTCTGATTACAGAGGAAGAAAGCTCTTTTTTAATCTTACAGGGCTGGAATATTGCAATAACTGTTCCATCTGATTTTAAAAATAAGATTTGCTAAAGGTCAACGTATCTCCTGGCCACATATGCAGCAACATTGAAATTTCCTTGGCCAGGGAATAAAAAGATTCTATCATTAAAAATAAAAGCGCAAGGACATCTTGCAAGCCCATAGGGTTTTTAGAAAGAGAAGGAGACATTTCGTTATCAACTAGCAATCATAAGATTTTTAAGCAATATCTCTAATCTGCTTCTCTTCCCCCCACCCCCGCTCCCCACAACCCCCCTTTCCTTTTCACATCAAGGTCTTTTTATCTTCCAATTTTGCATCTAAAGATGAGGTGAATGCCATTAGCTCAATTCAACCTCAAGTGTAGTCAGATGTGCCTGTGATTTCTGAAAAGCACTGTCTAAGGTCACATTAAAATGTATAAGAGCTTTTCTATTCCTGAGAAGGGGGCTTATTACCCATCCATGGTGTAAGGGAGTAATGTCAGTGGCCATAGACTAGGGTGAAAACAAAAGAGATACCAAGGTTTCAGGCTTTTGTCAGAGAACCTCTCTGCCTCCCTTTTATTGCTGTCTGAAGCCCTACAGATAGCGCCACAGACTGTAAACTTGGGCAGCGCTGGGGGAGAGAAAAACAAGTTAAACAGGCTCAGACTCTCCTCCCCTGAACCCTCATCTTTAACAGCTTAACTCTTTCTGCAAAAATAAAATCTGAAAGCAGCACTCCCCACCCTCTGAGGGGTTTTGCTCCACTCTCTTCCCAGACGGGATCGCCACCACCGTGGGGCCACCGGAGCTCCACGCCTGCCAGGGACAGTGGCACCCACTTTGCTTTGAGCACCCCAGTGTTCTCGGAAAAGAAACCTGGTAAAGCTCCTTGGGATTAGAGTCAGGACAAGATCAGAGCTGCCAAATTTGGCAGCAACTTGGAGTGCCATTTTTTTTTTCCCTTTAATTTAAAAAGGGCTGCCAAGAAAAGTTAATGAGTGTTTACCTGGGCATGATGTCCGTATTTTCCTGCAATTGAATTAAGGAGCTGTCACTCAGGGATAATGCGAGTCATCAGTAAAAAATATTACAGTACCAACAGTTTTTGTTTTCCTTCTTTCCTTAGGAAAAAAAAATTATCAGTCAAAACTAAAATTCAGTCACAGAGGCTTTTCAAAAACAGATATTTTAAAAACACTTTTCAAATGTAATTGTATATTTTAGACTCAATTCCCATCTCAGACCTTTCTGTGTGATGTTATAGCTTTAAGTACCTTGTAGATATCCCTTCAGGGCCATGTGCATGGCTGACTTGCAGCAGTCTGATGTCTTTAAGAGACTGCAGGCATGCTCTTTCTACTGTACAACTCTGCACTGAACTCCCATGACCTGGTACAGAAGATACACTCTCTTGGTGATCTACTGCTGAAGCTGCAGGTAGGCCTTTTCTGGAAAAACAAGGGATTATTTCCACAACTTCAACTGCCTTTTGCCCTAAGGAATGGGCAAACTAAAAGCATGAGACAGGTTTTTTCTTCCTTTTTTTTTCCCCCAACAGCAGGTCTGATTCATCTCCTCTCCAAAGCACATTAAACACAATCTAATTTATAAAGGGTGGGCCAAATGTATTCAGGGCATAATACTTCTGAATGCTACACTAGGAGTTAATCTGACCCATAATTTTCCAGCTTGGTAAATTTTCCCATCTTGCAACAGTGATGCCAGTTAAGTGACTCACTGTGATGAGATAATGTAGTGACTTAATTACCATTGTGAACAATGAAGTTACCGTGCCATTTGTGCACCTTAAAATGGCTCACAAGCTAGTAAAGGTAATTCCTGGCTTTACTGTGTACCATGGAGCTTATTAGAGGGAGTAATAGATTGATATATCTCGTTCTTTGTGAGTAGGGTTGAGACCTTCTGCAATATTTTTTCATGGGACTATATATTTTCAAACCTCTGAACTCATTAGCTTTTTCCCATGCAAGCAACTCCCTGTGAAAAGGGAGCTAAGGCATGTTTGCAAACTCCAGGCAGCAACACAGATCTGTAATGCAGTCTGCACAATCATTGTGGCATGCAAAGAAAATCACTCGTGCAAAGGAGGCTTTGACGTCTCTGAGATGTGTTTTGTCTCGTAGACAACATTAGCTTGAGTGAAAATCACTCTGTTTCTATGTGCTGACAGTGCAGTTGACATGCACAGGTGATCCCAGTATAGGTTTCATCTATTCCAAGTCCAAATAGCAGTGAATATTCAGCATCCCATGCTTTTAGCCCAGGCAAGACAAAACCTCTCCTCAAGTTGTCCTGCTCAAGGTGGTATCCAAAGGCAGGCCACCTCTATGCTCTGCAGAGACAAAGCAAGCTCTTCTAATTCTTGTGGAAAGATACAGTGTCCTGTCCTTGTCCCTTCTTTGGAAAAATTGCCATCAGCTGGACAACAACCATTCCTGACCTCATGTGACAATAGATTAAAAAAACTGAGCTCCTGGGTACATGACTGTATTTACCCTCTCTGTCCTTTGGTTGTGCCAGTGTTGTCCCTTCCCATGAAGCCCATGGGGCAGAGGCAGCCTTTACCCTGGCCTCACCATGTCAAGCCAGCCATTGACCTCAGTACAAAGCACACCTGGTGCCTCTCACAGGACTGAAAGCCCTTCCTCTGCAGACTCCAGCTAGCCTGGGATCAGAAGGATGAGTTAAATACATAACTTCAAATATAGTCAAAGTTTCAGTAGGCTACTTGGTTGGTTTCCACACCCCACATGCCAAATACATCCTCTAAATTACTTCCTTATTTGTCATTTATGTACTTTTGAATTTTAATGAATAGTTCTCTCGTTCTTTGCCAAACTCTTATATTCATAGAAAGCTGGCATTTCACAAATATCAAAGAGTGCTGCTAAGTGAACCAACCTCAGAGAAACTCAGGAATCATCATTCAAATTCCTTGTTAAAACAGGAAAACAGCTAAATGACATTTATCTGTTAAAATACAAATAATATTTCTGCTTATCCTTTCAGTGTTCCTGCACAACCTTAGAACATCTCCCAAAGTGTTCGGGCTGCAATTTTGTTATGATGCTTTGAGCTCAGGTTTCAAAATCTGCAGCAATATGAATCAGATTGGGATTTCGGCTTTCTGCTGTTCTTTTTAATAGGAAGGCTCATAAAGAAATTGACCCCTCTTTCTTTTTTGGCAGCCATTTGACAGTAGATCATCTTTCTTTTAGTAACCCACATCACTGTTTCCACAGTAATACTGCAGTATTTCCACAGTAATACTGCAGAGCACAGACATATTGATAACTACAGCAATGTGAAATATTGTTTCATATTCATCTAGTTTTGTTCTATTTATTTATTTCTTTAGAAGGAAGGGGTTTTTTTCTGATAAGCAATCTCTGACTTAAGGAACAGCTATAATTTTTGTTTAGGGAAGATGAAAGACCTCCTCAGAGATCAAGGAAAAGAAACAGGGAAAGAAACAAAGGTGAAATCAACCCAGGTGATTTTTTTCACAGAGCCTTCCAATACAAAGCATTGGCAAGGAAAAGCAAAGACAGGTATGAGGCACTGATCACTGTATCCTCCTGCAGCACAGAGAAAAAGATTTTAGAATCAAAAAGCATTCGTCTATCTTACGCGATGAGAGATGGCTGCTTTGTTTGGATGGTCTCCACTAAAACAGAGAGCGACAACTTCTCAGGTACAAAATTGGCTTGTTATGTGGGCTTTAAAATACTCTGAAGGGAGAAGCTTTTACTTAATGCAGAGAATCAAGTGCGTGCTTTTAACACACAAAGACAGAAGTTGAGGATCTGAAATCGGAGATGAATAATAAGAGTACAAAAGTCATAAAGTAGCTTTAGGTGAATGGAAATTCTGTATGGGAAACAAGCAAGAAGAACTAGAAGTATCACTAAATAATGGAATATATGAGTGCAAGTGAAACCTTGTAAAATGATTCTCATAACCAGAATATCAGTACAGACAGGTTCAATTTATATAGAAGAGATGCAATGGGAAGAGACAGAGGAGGGATGGTTTTGTATGTGAAAAACATCTCCAATGCCAACAGATGACAATATGAAAATGGAGAATAGGGTAGTGAAGTTCTTGGACAAAGACAAAAGGAATGAAAATCAAAGGGGAATCTACAGGAGGTAAATGCTATAGATCACCAAGACTGGAGGAAAGGAAGAATAATAATTCTTGGACCAACTCTCAAGATACTTGTAACCACAGGATACCCTCCCCACTAGAGAGTATAATTTCCCAGATATTTACTCTGCAGCTAGAGTGAGATACAGGTTACATCAAAGAGATTTTTAAATAGTGTGGGAGACAGCTTCATAATCCTGACAGGAGAGATTCCAACTGGTAGAAAAGTCAACCTGGAAGTAATTCTTTCTCAGAGGCTTGAATTAATCATGTAGAAGCGACCAGTAAAGAAACTTAGAATGAGTTAACTACCATTTTCTTACCCTGAGAGGAAGGGATTCATGGCAAAGTATGCATTTAAGGAAACCATATTCTGAGTAGAAATGTAATTTAAATCCAATTCTCCTGCCTTCAAGTCAGTGACAAAATAACCATTGATTTTGTTCTTTGATGCTGGCTTCATCTTCGTCTAGAAGTCAATTCACATTGAGATGAGAATTTGCAGCACACCAGTAATTCTGCATGAAGGGCAAGGATTCACCTATGAGAGGTTACAGAGACACTGTCTGAGACACCAAACACAGGTGCCAATTCTTACCACCTAGCCAAGAGAGAGACATCTCCCCAGGGTGCTCCAACCCACCTAAGATCTGATTGCCCTCTGGATACAAGTAGGATTCTATGTGAAACACCTTAGGCACCTACAGTTAGGAAGAATTAATCCCCTGCTGGATCCTCATGCGGATGCTGTTATGCTCCCACTAAGAATATTTTTATGTGAAGCAGTTAACTCTGACGGTATCCATATGGAGACCGGATAGGAAATAGTTTCAGTGTTGCATACTGTAGCCTACTTTTCCTATCTAAAGAAGACTGACGGATATATTAAAATTCATCTGTGAGAAAGCAAGCTGTGAAATCTCAAAGTACATAGGAAGTGATTGTTTTTAGGGTCTACATGAAATTCTCAGCCATTGTTTAACCATTGAATGGTGGTCTGGAGTATTTTTCCCCATTTTTGCTTTTGAAGCTAGAAATAAAGCTTTCAGGCAGGAGGGCAGAGGCAGTACACTGCCTTCTCTTATGGCCATCTTTCCATCTCTTTTTCTGAGACAGATTACTTCTCTGTCTTCTTCCCATTAGATTCATGTATACATTTCCCCCCCATTTAAATTAATCTTTAGTCAATAAGAATGAACAATTGCAGTGTACACCCTATTGCAGAGATTCTTTTTATGCCATGGTAATACCATTAATAATTTTCTCTTTCTACTAGGTATGTCTTACCTGGGATTTCATTTGCCTTTTTACAGCCACATCATTGCCAATGGCTTAGGCACATCTCTGTGTATTAGTTTGCAATGGTTAAGATGCAGGCATTTGTCTTCTGTTTAAATGAGTCTCCTTTCTTCTTGCAGAAATTCTTGTTACTGTTTCCTAAGGGAAGTACTTTGCACTTTGTACTACTAAATTTAAACTAATTTCTAGTACTAATATTCTCCAGATCATTTGTATTTCTGCTTCTCACAGCTTTTGGAAGCACAGAGCCAGTTATACAGTGATGATGGAAACTCTCATGGTTTCTTGTAGCATGAAATCTAGGGCTAGCAGCAAAGCCTAGAACACAGAGAAAAATCTTCAGACTGTGTAAATCAGCAAAGCTCCTTTGATTCAGTTTTCACAAGGATGTGGCTCTAAATCTCTAGCATGTGTTCAAAAAATGTAGTCCAGTTAATGTGGAAGAAAATCCAAGTGCTATTGTTCTTTTGAAGACTGAGGATTATTATTCATGAAATGCACTGGGACAAGAGAAATCTCATAAAGAAAAAACAAACCGAGAAAAAAACAAATATGTAACATTTAAAATTAACTTGAAGATTTTTATCTTAGTATGGAAAATAATTTTTCTACCATAGATTTGAGATGTTAATAAGTTTTCCCTTATGCAGACTAACTTGAAAAGAATACAAATGTCATAATCTGGATTAAAATCATTCCTACTCTATTTGAGATATACATCTCGTAATCAAGAATATCCAGGTCCCCCTTTCACAGGCACTGCTGTATTCCCCAGGGGTTTTCCATGCTGAAGTTAACTTATGCAGGTAGAAAATTTAGACAGAGACTTAGAGCAGTAGCATGCAGGGCTGGAATTTATATAGACATGAAAAAAAAGGATGAACTAATTTTAAAACTGTGTTTGCTAGATGCACGCTGTCTCTTAAGGGCTGTCTGTTGCCTCTCCTGGGTTCTTAGAGCTCTCTGTGAGCTGAGAGTTGCAGCCCCTTACTGGATAATCACCAAGGCAGCTTCTGATAAGTATCACACACAGTGAAGGAAGCTGTTCAGGGTTTCTGAAGGCAAGGTAAATAGGCTTCCATTAATTGGAAAGAGCACTCTTTAATTACTTTTCTAGCCTGGACTAGCCTATTCTAATATATATCATAATTCAGAATACAGTCACTAATGTCTACAGAATTTTCATTACAAAGGGTGAAGAGCTAACTTTTTGGGAGCCAAGGGTAGTTATGCCATTGATTTTCACAAGGTCAAAAATTCACCACAGATAGATAAAATTGTTCCTCACTAGCTCTCCGTGCTTGTGTGAGCAAGAGCAAGTCACTGCTCCAGACTCCTGTGGTCTCTCCCACAGCTTCTTTTTATATGCAAGCCCATTAGAATAGGGACTGTCTCCCCAGTTTGTTTGACTGTACTAAGAGGGTGGGAAGAGCACCACACAAAAGATCTCAAAGTAGTTTGAAAAGGCTATTAAAAATATAAAATAAAAGTAGGACTTTTGACCACTGGACACATAAGAAGGTAAACCCCCCCCTGAATCAGACAGCAATCTGCCCAGCATGTACCCAGTGATGGATGGTTGGGGAAGAGGCAGAGGTGTAGCTCCAGGCTGGGCCTTGTCTCCAATTTACCTGCCAAGCTTCCCTCAGTCAGTTCTAAAGATCCCATGAAGCAGAGTTTACTTCTGAAACATATGGTTTAGCAACCACCACCAGAATTTCATGAATATGTCTAATTCTTTTTTTTTAACTCATTTTCGCTTTTCACTTCCACCATATCCTATTCCCCATTTTGATTATGTACTGCACAAGAAAAAGGAAGGCTTTGTTGTTTTAAACCTAGTAATTTCACTGAATTGTGAAAATCCGAGTCTAAACCTTCCCTAATGACATTCTCTGCAATATTAATTATATACCCTCAGAAGTTCCTTTCCAAGCTAAAAAGTCCAATTCTTTCCAGTCCACAGTGTATGGATGGTATTTTCTGAACAGGTCTCTGAAATTATTTAAACATCTCTGTGTAGCTATGCCATCCTGTCCATAGATACACACAGACAATTACAGACAAGGATTTTAGGGAGAATTCCTCCCTCTCTGTAACTATTTTGCAGTTACCACCATTGAATTTCGTTTGCCATCTAAAAACAGTCTCTCTGGATCATGGAATACTTCAATGAAAGCTACTAAATGAATGCTATCAGAAGTCAATTTTGGTAGCTAACATTCTTCATATTTTTTTAGATAATTGATCCTATTTTATCCTACTTAACTCCAGATTATTCAAGAGTCTGACTAGGTTGCACAGTCTCACTGAAGTCCCCACTGAAAATAGGAAGCAGTATTGATGGCACAATAGATCATACTGATGCAATCTTATAGGAGCAGACAGCATACAAGAAGACACAGTTGATGCTCCATGTGGCAATTACAGAATTTAGCTGTAGCACTTCGGTTGAATACTTGTACCATCTCCTAATTAAATGATTCCACTTCACAGGACTGCCATATAGTCCTCTGACTGAGTAAATAAAGGACTGTACAAACTTCCATCATCTTAGCAAAGCTTTTTTTTCCTTTTCTTCTTTTCCTTTTGGTCTTTGACACCTATCATAAGGAAGGAAAGATAAGAATGAAAAACAATTCTGAAGAATAAATAAAATAAAATGTTATGGAGCTCAGCATCCCTGGGATGCTTATGCTTTCAAAAAAACCCACCTCTAGATATCCTTACTTAATTATATGCTAAATTTCTCCTGATTCTGATTAAAGAATGCCTGCATTCTTTTCCAAAAATTAAGATATTCTATATAAATAATATCTAGGATAACAGAGAATATTGTCCAATCACTAAGCCAAGGAGAGAATCATTTAGTGAGTAATGGCAAGAGCCTGATGCCATCCCTCTGCTGTATAGGCTATCAGCCAAAGAGCACCACACAGCTGCAGTTTTACAGAAGGATTTTTGAAGTTTTGTGATGTTATTAAAAAAAACTGGTTTCCACATGTATCCTCAAGACAATAAAGCTTTTCAGACTGTTTATTTATTTATAAATAAATGATCTAAACTAACATATAGATATTTTTTTACAAGTACAGATACAATAATAAGAACATAAAATATATTGTTATGCTTTTGTAGATATGAATAAGGATATAGGTATTCTATAAGGCCCATATAAAAACATAGGGAAATTATCTACTACTAAAGGAGATGTGTCCATAATGTCCTATTATTTAATTATTTCATACAGAAACCATCAGTTAGTGGAAAATTTTGAAGAGATCATAGTTACATTATTTAGAAACTATCAACATGTATGACACCCCATCACTCTCCTGAAAAAAAAAGAGTGAGACAAATTAATCTTTTCTAGAACACCCCTGAACTGGATGATAGGTGAATTGCCATAGCTTTTCCTATGCTCACACATCACACAAGGCTCATAGCTTACTGGCAATTTTATTTTAAAACAATCCTCATGTTCTACTTGCATGAATAATTGCAACTTTTGGTACATAGCCTGGGACTGGCTTTTACAAATTTTTTAATTTACCTTGTAAATGTGGAGAACCCCACAATTAGGTTCTCTTGCTTTGTTTAAAGAAACGACACAGGTGGTTTACAAAAGGTTTCCCCAGAAGGAGAGCACTAACCCCCTGAGTACTGCGTGAGTGTTACAAGCTGAAGCCCACGCAAGTTGTTTTCCAGGGGCAGCAGTAGCTAACACAACCTGTCAGAGCTCTGTCTGCCAGCTGGGCTCTCTGTGCCAGCCCCAGCCAGAGGCCAGGAGAGTGTCTGTGCACTGGAACACGCGTGTGTGCACCCGCACACGCAGCGCACTTGTTGTTGCAACGCGCTATTAAGGCATTTCCTTCCTTTCATACAGAGAGCATTACAGAGGATTAACCAGCTCTCCCTTTCTTCCCCACACACTGTGATTCTCCAAACTCAGAATTTGTGTAATTCTGAAATTCAGACTGGAGGAGGTTTTCCTCATTCTGTGCAGATCAAAGGCAAACGGGGGAAAAAAACAAAATTATGCCTCATATACAATGCAAGGGCCTCTTCATTTCTAAGTTATGCAGATGACCCCTCCGCAAAAATAACAATCTCTAGGAACTTGGAAGAAGAAACTGTAGTCCCAGTTGCTTTGACCTAAATAAAGTGTCTGTGTAATTATCTTCAACAGGGCTTGCCAAAACATCATTTTATACTGTTCAAATGCATATTCTAAGAGGGGATGGAAATTTGAGGGACAGGATGGCAAGCAAAGTACATTTTATTTCTCTGAACAATTAGAAAGATTATAATAACACAGCAAATACTGTGCATCCTGCCACTATGTGCCATCTTCCATCCCAAAGGATCTCAAAGGGACTTGTCACTAATTCCATTTTTCTCGTTCCAAAAAATAACATGTCAACCTTTAACTATTTTGTTCCATGCAGTACAATACATACTTAAATTTCCTACTGCCCTTTTTGTTCTTGTGAAACTGCCAATGTGCATTTGTTTGGGATTTTTTTCCAGTGTCTTGGAATCCCATAGAGTCTTGATAAAGAAGCACCTTTGTTTAAGTACAAGCCAAATTTTTCTTATAAATCATACATTCCTTTTTCATTGCAGGAATTTTGCAAACCTTTTGCTCAAATATTGGAGATGATTGGGCAATTTTACTTATGCAATAAGAAAAGCGATAAAATCTTATTTTGATTTGCATGGAAAGAAAATCTCAGTTCAGTCAGTGAAAGCAGAAATTTAAAAAGGAAATTAAAAGTGAGAATTTTCTCTTTGATGAATACTTCTTTCCAAAAAATTAAACTTTTGAACAAAATGTCTATTAAACAAATCAACAAAACTATTTTAAATTGATAATCCATTACACAGGAAAGCATGATTTACAGAATGATGTAAGAGTTCAACAGCATAACATCTTTTTCATGATAGAAGTACAGATTGATTTGTGAGATACACACCCCAACAGCTGCCTAAAACAGAAGATACGTCAAAAAAATAGGAGAAATTTATTCACCATTTGAAAATGTTCTGTAGTTAATAAAAGCTGAAGTTCAGTTTCCTCAAAATTTAGAAAAGTGAAAAAGGGGAATAAACATCTCAGACTTTCTCCTCATTATCTTAGGCTGACATTTCCTTAACCTGACAAGTTAAATTCAAGAGTCTTTAGGACATGACTGTTTGTAACTTTAAGAGGGATTTTTATAGAGAGAAAATTATTCCCTGACTTGGAGTCTGGCCAGGGCACTGCAGAGAGAAGCATCTTGAGAAAAAGCGATCTGGTCAAAACAAGGGATACACTCATGCTAAACTGTTTATATAAAACCCTCCTCCTGGCACCAAGACAAGCTGTCAGACACCACCACAGTGACCATCACAAACAAAGCAGTAAAGCATTTCATCACGAATGTTAGCCCACACTGTGCAATTTCAGACAATAGACACCAGTTTGTTAGCAACGAGTTTGAGCAATTTACCAGGAAATGTGAAAGCTGGTCTAGTAGAGAAAGGAAAATATTTCCAGCCTGTTACAGAAAGGTTCAACAAGGAACAAAACGAAGGATCTCTCATAAAGATGATCTTACTAGGCTGATATCCAGACACATGGCAATAGTCCCTGTGTTGTTAGAGCTTTATTAGGGCCAACAGTGAAAGGACAGGTAAGACAAAAATTGAGACTTCCCAGGTCCAAAGCATACAATAGGTGATGAACTGAGAACATCTCAAAACTACTGTCAGGAGCCCCTGCCGGAATCAAATGCAACCTCGTGAGAAATAACATATTTGTGAGGAAGATCCGTGCATTGAACAGATAAAGCTTCAATCATGTCACACAGCAGTGGCTGGGTATATTATTCACAAAAATCACAGATACACACTTATTACAAACTCAGGACATTAACATGAAGGTGGTACTGAGACTCAATCTGCAGGATGTGGAAAGGAGCATAGCAGAAAAACATCCAGTAAACATCAGAACAGACTTTCAAAACACCCTGCTAACAGAAGAACCAAGTACAAGCCAGCCTCTTATCATCACAAGAATAAATTGCATTGGCACCAACATCAAGATGCCTGCAAGGTAAACACAAGGCTTTGTACAATACTGGCATGAGAAAGTAACTCTCTTAAACCCAGAAGAAAACACATTAATTCTCCAAGCAAACTGGAAGCTCACAAAAGCTATCAAAGAAAGAACTTGGTGTGAAACAGTGTTAAGTTATATAATTGAGGAGAATTTTAAGTGTATAAGAAAGTTCTGCTAACCACATTTAATGTTGCTAATTTAAGTACAGTGAGAATCACATTAGGAAAGGTGGCTTCCAAAGAAAGGATATTGTGTTTTGATAGGCTGTTTATAGGATAGGTTTATGTATCTTATATATATATAGACATATATATAATATATATAAAATTTCTTCTTTTGAGAAGTGCCTGTGTTGGAGGACACTAACTATATATGTAGGAAGGACTAAAAGCTGAACTGTGCACCACTTTGGCTCTCTCTCTTTTTGTGCTTGAACATCAAAGATCAAGGACATCAGTTCACTTTTAGTTCACCTTTTTAAACTTACCAGATAACGCTTAACACATCCTTTCAGGTAAGTATAACTTCTAGGTGCTGTCTCTTCTCCTTTCTTCCCAAGAGTGCAGTAAAGATGAAGCTGCTAATGTCCTTCAAATGAAATGACAACAGCTCTAAAAGACAAGACATTGTCTAAGGTTCTGAAGAGACGTGTTACTTGTCACCTTCTGTGTTAACCTGTTAGTGCTGTGCAGACTTATTGCTTCTTTTCTCTTTAACTTCACATTTGTCTCTAGCAGATCCTTTGGCTTCTGTGGGCCTTTGTTTTGTTGTTTATTGGGTTTTTATCTGCAGGAACAATGCATGCTATTTTTCCCATAGTGTTTTTGTACACTGTGACCCAAAATTTAACACTTCATTCCTTATTTTCTACTACAGAAAATTCCAATATTTTGAAATAACTTTTCCATTGAGACCAACTTGCACTGAGCATAGGAACAGTCGCATAGCCTGTCTCTGTGCTGTACTGTGGGCAGAAATGAATGATCTGCCAGTGGCCTCAGCCAACCACGCTCCACTCAACCACAGCTAACCAAGTATTAAATCTGACATAAGTCCAGCTGATAATGAACCCAAATATGCTGACGTTAAGAAGGCAGACAACTGTCCCACTGTTTATGATGATCCACTTTTTGCAGCTCAGCAGGGTTATGTCCTCCTACTTGTCAAATGAGTGTGCAGCGCACACGCCGTATCAATACACCCACCTACAAGGGGAAGCCAAGCCATTGGATTCATTCCGTGTATCTACAGCCACTAAATATTTGCAGTGAGTGAAAACACATATTCAGATTACAGCTTTCCCCTGCTAAGACTCATGTTTAAATAATTTTCAACTTCCTTTTTAATTATGTGCCTTGGAGCCTGCTTTCCAGATTGAATCTGTACTCCAGGCAGACTGGATCTGTGCTAGAACAGCGTGTCTCCTTTCAGCAGGTATCTGCTAAGGGATGGCACCCAGAAAGCTGCCTTCTGCAGGGGAGGATGAAATGCAAGAGAAAAAGCTGAGGGGCTGAGGACCCCAGAACAAGCAAAGAAGGCAAGCAGATTTGGATATGCACGTTGTGCTTGCAGAGCAGCAAATTGCCACGGGTGAGATAAGCCTCTGATTCTCAGCTCCAGTCAGCAAGGACAGCTTGAAATAGGAGGGTAACTCAGAGCCAGCTCAGTCTTTTGAGGCCAGAATTTGCCCTGTCGGCTCAAATTCAGAAAGGCAGGTATGGAAGCTGCTGCAAGTGTCCTGAAATTTTGTTCTGTCCTTTTAGAACAATGTAAGTCCTGAGAAGGTCCAGCTGAGGAAGTGAAGACAGACAGACTCTGATAGCAAATAACCCAATATCAGGGCTTACACAAATACCCACCAAGTGAGACAACACTCAGAGAGACAAAGAGATCCATTAATTGTTTTCTCCTCACACACATCTCTTGTCCAATGAACCACTTTTTCCTGTACACCCTGAAAAATCACATTTTATGATTCTGTGATCAGAACTTGTAAAAACCATCACATTCAACTGTCTCTGCAATATAACTGTGATTGAGTCTAATATATCTGATGGTTAGGGGCAGCAAATTCCTAAAACCCTTTATCATTTCAATTCTCCCTGAGTAATTTACATGAGACTATTATTAAAGGCTGGCTGTTGGTTGTCTGAAGTTTAATTTCCAGAAGTATTGTCTTCAAAGTTCCACTTCCAAAAAGCAACTAAGAAATTTGTTTTCCCCACTGAAAATTGCTCCTGATTTTGGGAAGTATTGGAATTGTTTATTTTTAAAACTTCTGTGTGAAAATTATCTTCCACAGGCAAGCAATCACAGCAGGTACCAACAATATGCACCTACAGACTTCCAGTTACTCAGTGTGGAAGCAGAACTGAAGAATTTCTTCCTTCGGTCACAACTTATTTTTTCCCTTCTGCCTCTCTATAGCTTCCTCTGTAAGAAAAGTGATATTTGCTGTCATAGCTTCAGCCTCACTATGTAAGTTAAAAACATGTCCTGTCTCCATTACATGATTACAGGCAGACTTTCAACTCTGATAGTCTATGAGCTAAAGTCGAGGAACGTGCGCCAGCTGTTACAAAACAGTTTTCCTGGAAAATAGCCACCGGACCAGCAGTCAAACTAGGACATTCTACATACAAGGAAGAATAAAATATAAAAAAAAAAAAAAAAAAAAAAAAAAACAGAACACACAAAATTTTAAAAAA
>VZRX01016271.1:0-18357 GCA_013398075.1 Notiomystis cincta | reverse complement strand
AAACCAGCAGTACAACACATGATTTTAATAAAGTCAGGAATGCCATGAAATGTCCAGAAGAAAACATGTCTATACTAACCACTAAATTTCATGAAATCCATGAACATTCACTGCAAGAAGAGCACCATGGCACTGAAACACTCACCCCAACATCTTCACTTTCTATTAAAATCTGCTGCAGAAATTCAGGTGTCTTTCTGTCCTGTTGCAACTCAGATACTTGCTTACTTGCTCGTCTGAGTATCTGAGGACATCACAATATGTGATGCATCTCACATCCATCACATGTTCTTTGTTCTCTCATCATCTCCCCATGGAGGAGGAGTATGTGGCGCCAGGCCTCTTGTTTTCCTAGGGATTGTTGGGTTTTTTTCCGTTTTTGTCTGCACATGTTTCTGCATACTGGATAAAGCAGGGTCACAAAGCATGTCTCACATTTGGAGTGGAAGACTGTGAGGCTTGTGATAGTCCTTAGCTTCTTAGGCTTTTGTTTTAACTGATGGAGAGCTTCCTTAAGGCTTTGTTTCCCTCCCAGACGAGTTTTATCCAAATGGAAGAGTGCTCTCTTGAGCCAGAGGAGCAAAATTATCAGTGTCCACCACCAGAATGCCATTCATGTAGCTTTCTAGAAACTTCAGTGAATAAATTCCAGGTGTTCCCTAGAGAATTCAAGAGAGGAGTTGTGGCTTGGTCCCATTTCTGATCAGAAATTTCTAAGTCTAAAGATCCCCACATTATGAACCATGAAAACAAAAGGTACTGTAGCTTTTATTTAACACCCAAACCAACTTCTGCAACAAATGTTCACACTATTTAACTTCAAGAGAGAGCTCTGCTGACTAAGATTGACCTCCTGTGTTCATAGACTGGGGATTCAGAGTTAGGAGCCTACTCATCCTCCCAGATGTCCAGGCTCTTATGCCAGGGTCCTCATGCCAGCATGCACACAAATCACACCAACACTAACCACAGACCTACATACAAATAAGAATGAATTTAAGGACTTACTGACCATAACATTATGTAAAATTCAGGAGAAGCAGTTGCAAGACATGACAACACTGCACAGCCATGATTGCTGGCATAGATCATGAGAGGAAGGAGGATGTTTAGTCAGCTTGTCCAGGATGTAGTGAGAGCTGTTGGCAGCTGGGAAGGACAGTTTTGGGCAGTCAGGGAAATTGCAGGTGGATTAAACATTTTGGAAGGTCTGGGTATCTCAGTTGCAGGAGATCGAGCAGCTGAGAGGACAAGGGGTCTGTGAATACTCTCATCATGATTGGGAGGGGCTTCCCTTAGACTGTCTCTGGATGACCCTGTGAATTTTGATGGCAAAGCAAAGCCATTCTGACATGCAGAACTGACAGTGCAGAAGCCAAGGCACACGGGAGGGCATTGCTGCTTGTTTAGGTTTGGCATTTCTGTGATTTCATTGCAAATTGCCCAAAGGAACTGCTGTACCTGGTGGCTGAAGTTCATAGTGTGCAACTGAAAAATAAGTCAAAGAAAATGAAGTGTGTGTGTTTAAATACACATATTAGTTATTCTGAAGTTTCAAAACAAAGTTATTTGTTCTAGAAGCAAGAAATCTTACATTTAGGACAATAAATACGATGTCAGGCCACTAAGAATAGCTGGGAGAATCATATGTTTAGCACATGCATATAAAGGTATTTAATTTTATCAGAGGGGAAGTTCTTTCAAGAAATGTAAAGTATCCTGATTTGCCCTGAGCATAAGTATTCCCTTAGAAACACTAACCTGTTAGGTAAAAATCTACATAAGGCTATTTTGCACAGACCTTTTGTCCTAGATACAAGTGAAACAGGAATAATTTCACGATGTGATGTACTCTACCCTATGTTTCCTAAACAGGGCTCAGTCCAAACTCAACCTTCATCCATGAAAAGCATCCTTTTCAAAATATTTTTTGTACAGGCATGAGCATTTTACTGCACATTGCAAGGACCAGCTCAAGCCATCATATTCCTGTTGTGCTTCTAAACATGCCAAGGTGTGTTTGAACAGGGCAATACAGGTTAATTGTAACTTTACCAGTTATATATTGCAAACAAAACACTGACAATAAAACATGAGACAGAAAATCAATATGGTTACAGACAAATTAATTATCAATGGTATATGGAGTTAAAAATAATGGAGTGAGATCATCCACTTAGTTATTTTCAATGGTCTGTGCCTCTGTGATCCTCTTTTGAGTTTAGAAAATTCTCCATAGGTCTGCAAAAGCAGAATAGTTGCCTGTTCAGTCAAGCTCCTTTCTCCTTCTGCTTCTGCTCTGTAAACTCAAACACACTTCACCAGACCCAGTCATAGTCCTGTGACTCAGATCACATCAGTTCCTGCCTTGCTGGGACCTCCCAGTGCTCTCATGCCTTATTAACCCAAATGAAATGAGTACTTGCAATTTCCAAATNCCCCCCAGCCATTCTGCTGACCCTCACCTCCCACAAAACCCTGCTCTTTCTCATTGCCTTCCCATCACTTCCCTGGCCTGGATTTCATTCCCATGCATTCCTTTTTCTCTCCTTGCTTCTTTTGGCCTATCCCCTATCTTGCATCTTCCACATCACCCAGGCTTTCTGAACTTCTTCTTCAAACTCGTTTGAAGGCCTTCCATATCTCTGTCCCACCTGCAGCTCCCACAATCTCCTCTGCTACATGCCTTTAGGTCAGGATTCCAACTTGAATCATACAGACTATCCCTTTCCCAAGAAAAAAGCAGATGTCTTTGGGCCAAATCCGGATCTGATTTGCATCAGCTTGGCTCTCCTGCTTTCAGGGGAAGGCTGCAGGCTCCAAGCAGCTGAGCAGCTCACAGGCAGCTTTGCCCAAGGGGATGACTGCACCACATCACACTGAGAGCTGAGAAGTTCTCATTACCCCAGTAATGGCTATGGCTAGTTCTGCCAAAAGGCCAAAGACAGGAGCTGCTATATTGTTTTTTTATAGTGGTGGGTCATTCACAATTCTGTCAGATACATAATAATCACAACAGACTTTGTTTGGCTGTTTTCAAAAACTTGGAATTGCTTGCGGGAAAAGGGTAAAAAGCAACAAAAGGACTTAATTAAAGTGTATTCACTGAGGTCACCGAGTTATGACACATACATTTGGTTAAAAAATTACATTTTTGTTCATTGTCACAAAAACTGGCAATTCCAATTTACAAGGCCGATTTCTGTCTGCTGACTCCGCTGTTCAGTTTGGAGTCTCCCTTAGTGCCAGCATGTAACAGCAGTGGCCTCCCATAACCAACATTTATGTAGGACAAAGTGTGATTTTTCCAGGTTCTCCTCCCTCCCGGATTACCAAACTTTAATTAACAGGACTCAGAGGTCAGTAACTCAGACTTTCCACATTAAGAGATCCTTTCATCAACAAATTACGGCTCTGATCGTGCCGCAGGCGCAGCCCTGGGACAGCAGTAGGTGATGACGGCGAGTCAGCCCAGGAGCAGCCTTGGGAGGCTGGGCCGCTCAGAGACAGCCCCGGGGGCACAAAACCCCGCTCCTGCCCCTTCCTCGGGCTCTGTCTACCACCGGCTCTGGCTTCCAGCAGCTGCCGGCGGCCCTGCCCGTGACAGCCCCGCCACCGCCCGTGGGAGCGGGGAGCAGCTGAGGAGCTCCACCCGCACACCTGGGCACAGGCGGGTTCGCAACATCCTCACTCCTCTGCACGGACACAGATCTGCCCCGACAGGTTTCTCTCCCCAGCTGCAAAATGACTGAAATACTCTCAGATGATAGGTCTCTGAGCAAGATGAATGAGTTAAGAGCCAGGGCCAAACCCTCAGCTGTGGAGGCTTAGAGCCACGCTGATTTTATGCAATATGGAGATTTGCTTTTTTGTTTGGTTTTGGGTGTTTTTTGCCCCTATATTTCCCAGCAAAACAAAGCTGTTGTCTAGTAACAGCAAACTTTGACTGGAGATTATTCTACTGCTTTGGCCATCCTTTTTTGTTCACTCCCTTCTTTTTTACACATTTTAACCTGATAGATTTTAAATTTAAAAAAAAAAAAAATCATTGCTTACATAACTTCCAGTGTGCCATCCTGACTAATGAAAGCCAGCAAATCTCAAAATAAAACCTGCCTGAACAATGGTGCTACAAATGAAGAAAGAAGACACTTAGCAGAAAGTTGCCAAGAGAGGCTGTGAGATGCCAGATAAAAGCCAGGGATGTATCTGAGGAAACAAGGCAACTGCAAGAGATAAGAAGGCAGATATAGAGATTTAAGCTCAAGAAATAAAGCAGGTTTTTGTAAATCAGGACAATGATATAAAGACAAAGATGAGAGAGAAAACCAGGAAGAACAATATGGAATTTATCAAGACAATACTGAACAAACAAAACAAAACTTGAAAGCATGGTAGTAGAAAGAAAGCACAAGAGAGGGAAATAACATTTTATTGCAGTGCTGGGAAAAAGACAGAACTCTGTAAGTGACAGGGCACAAATCATTAAAAGAACTGAAGTATTCTACAGAGACTTGGAGTCCTGCGTTTATAGCAACTAGCCAAGAAAAGAGGTTTTGCCTTCAAAAAGCACCTCTGAATTCACAAATGAATGAAATGCGTGGCCTGACCAAAGCGTACAGTAGGTCAAGGCACTGGCAGGCAGTTGCCTTTGATAATCCATGCAACAGCCTGTCAGACAGCAGTGTGCTCTTTCTGATGTCTGTTTGGTGTCCTGTATGAAAAAGAGCTGTTGGTTCCCCTTGCAGGAGATATTTGTCTCTCTCACAAAGGATACCAGGGTAGTTGGCACAACCAGTTCTCTAAGCAAAGATGCTGAGAGATGACTGGACACAGGATTTTAGATTTATTTAGTTATTTATTTATTTTTAATTTTTTTTTGTAATGTGGGCTACATACATAGAGATATTCTGAATGAACAAATACAGCATCACATGACCCCACTAAGGAAGGCCATTGAAGACTCAGAAAATTTTAGCAAGCTGCCATGAAGTGCATAGACCAGCCTACAACACCAGCCTTCCACATTTGATTGTCAGCCCCCAAGTATGGCCATAGCAGCAGTGTGTGGGATCAGAACAAAGGTCTGCACCTTTTTTCTCCAACAGTGCCCAAATACAGGAGCATGTGAAGCCTTTAAGATCAAGGATGCACTTACAACATTTCTCTAGTCCTCCAGCTCCCAGCCCTTTGTGCCTCAGCAACTTCCTAGGCCAAAGATGGCTTCTGTGTATTCAGGAATCCTCAGGTTTACTTTCTGCAAGCTTGCAAAGCCTTCCTTTTAAGGCATGTAAACCTTTATAAAGGTGAATAAAGGAGTGCTTCAGCTTACCTATATTTAGGGGGAAAAAATCACTTTTGACCTTCTCCAGCCATCATTTCATCCATCCCTATCAACAAACATGTTTTTACAAATATCTTTTTCATGGTCTGCAGAGATCTTGTCTTAATTTTTCTCTTTCCATATGTTGCATCTTCCCTGTGGACCTTCTCTGAATGAGAACCATGATGAACCACTTGAAAAAGCAAATGCCACCAATGGTCTCTGTAGTTGATCTGAGGACCAGTGGAAGACAGTTTTGTATCCATGTTAATGGAGAGGGGGGGAAGGTTAGTGACAGAGGGAAGCAGAATGGAAAACATAATTTCTTTCAGAAAAAGAAAGCAGGAGAGATTTGAGAGTACATTGAAATGAACTTATTTGGGCCAGACATACATCTAGAAATGCACTGCAGGTGTAATAGCATTTCTGTAATGGAAACATTCTGTACAAAGAGAAGATCAGAAGAGGTCCCCTCGACTCCTATGAAGCCACATCATGCTGAAGCAGCCCAGCAGAACAGGCAGAAGAAGCCAGATCTCTGACCAACCCATCTTCCCTACTGTCTTATCACACCAGTCCAGGTTGCCACTGCACCAAAAGTCAAAGCCCCTTAGGGACAGCAGGAAGATCTGCCTTCCTCTGAGCTACTTGGGCAGCTTCATTCCCCTCTCACTCTATCTCAGAGCAGGTGATTTAGCACTGCCCTTATCTTAACCTCCATTAAACCATCTTTAACTCCACAGTGCCCCTTAATTTAATAAGATCAGCCACAGATTAAGACACCATTCAGTGCAGGACTGACCCTACTCTCCACTTTTGCCTCTAAATATCAAAGCCTGAGAAGTATTTCACAGGTATTTAACAGCTGGTACCTGTTACCGCCCCTTCACAGGTATTTAAGAGGCCAATCTATTTGTTTGTAGTATTCATTTATCCGAGCCTAAGCAGTCAAGTGCTACCCTGCCTGGGCAGAACACCAACAGTGGCAAAGCACTAATGGACAAACCTTTAGAAAGAAAAGAGAAAACCAAGACAAAACACTTGCGAATCTTTAAATCTTCTTGAACATCACCTACAACCCTCTGCCACCAGCTCCGGGGTATTTGCTAACACGGTGGGTATGGGCTCCAATCAGGCAATCTGCAAAGGGTAAACACTTGGGCTGGATCTCAGCACTTCTGCCGATTTTTACCACCTACAGATCTGGCCTGAGCTCCGCTGTTTTCCCGCGACAAAAGCGAGGAAGGGTACGTCTTATGCATCCTGTTAGCATTCGAGCAAACATCGTGTTTAATATTAGAAGCCGGTATGCATGTGGTTGCTTAGGAATGAGAAACATCCTTTTGCTATGCCCTGCAATACGCACAGGGTTGCTGTGGGATGTTTTTGTGCATTCTACTTGAGCAGTTACCAGGGTCTAGAGTCCACGGGAACATGACATTGTAATCTTGGTCATGTTTTATTTATGGGAAGTAGCGCAGCAGATAGGGTGTGTTAACAAACAAAGATGATTGCTTCAGGGGCACTCTCTCGTCCTGAGGTAATTAAGACAAAGTAGTTTCACTGGTTGGGGGATTCATACTGCAGACAACCTTTCCCTTGCTAAAATGATCTGCAGCAACCAGGCCAAAAAGTCTAAATCAGAAGCAATGTGGGTAGTGTTTTATCTTTGGTTAAAGGTGCATCATTAAATGGCGCTGACATAAATTATACTTCTTAAAAATCCATATAACATTAAAAGCTACTGAGAAGAAAATGTCATTCTCAGAGATGTGCAGATTTTCAGCTGGAGAAATATCCAAAGAATTACTGCTGTAGCCCAGCATCTCTCTCACATCTTGAACTGAAAACAGTAACTGTCACCAAGGCCACCCTAAGCACAAACCCTGAGAGATGCTGGCCTGACAAAACATGTAAACTCAGAGTCAGGCTCAGCTGTCAAAGAATCTCAGCATCACAAGGGAAATCTATTCCACCATCAAAGGTCACAACTCAGAGACCTATGGCTGCTCACATTTGTTGGTTATTTGCAAACTGTATGGCTGTGATCACATCCCTGCAGTACTTGCTCCAGAGGAACAGACAGAAACACACACAAGGCACAGCACAGGTTTCACAGGGAAGTACACAAAGACCCTCCTCTCTGTCCATTGCCTCTTTGTGCCCTCTTTTATCCCCAGCCCCATCCCTTCCACTGCAGCATGTCCTGCTAGAAAACTCCCCCCACCTCCTTCTCACTCTCCACAGCAGGTCAGCTTCTCCTGGTTATGGGCAGGTGCCTTGGCTGGCCCAGGTCAGGCTGATCCCTGACCTGGGATGGGTCTAATGCAGTCATGCTGTGCTCACACCTGAAGTGGAGAATGGCCTTGCTCCCTAAAGTTTTTAGCTGGCCCACTCAAACCAATGGGACATTTTTCACTGACTTAGGCAAGGTCTGGGTGAAGCTTCTTTAGTGGAAAAACCTAATTTCTTACCCCTTGAGACATAACTTGCCATAAAAACATGTCTCCCAAAGGATTTCCCTTAGGACTAAGGAGTAAGATCAAAACCCACCAGAGCTGAACTTAGGAGAGCTGCACAAAATTTCTGGTTACTTCACAGGATTTTTTTGTATGACCGTCAACAAATAAGATAATCTTTCTGTGCTTTGGATCCCCATTCATAAAACTATTATAACAGTTTTTTCTCTTATTGTTTATACACTCTTCCCAAAGATATTAAGTCTCTCACAAAAGCAGGGGTAGCAAGATCCAGGCTGATTTTTTGAGACAGTTATAAGCATATGGGGCATTTCAGAGGCATCAGCTATAAAGATTCCCCATCTTTCAGCAATAGGCTACATTTGCTGTATAGAATGCTTACAGCAGTGCTGCTGTCTTCTGTCACCATTAACCCAGAAGAGTGGTCTGCTCAAAGCAGAGACAATTTGAAAAGAAAGAATAAATACACTTAATGAAACCTGACAGGTACCTTTCACACCTTTCCAGGGAAAGACATTAATTGCCCCCTTTGCTTTTAACTGTCCTATGTTGATATTTTAAAATAGATCAATATAGTAAAAACCAGTGTCTTGATTGCTTGAACTGTATGTTTAATTAGGCTAATTTGCATTTTTCTCTGAGTTAATTTAAGGGCTAAAATCAGGTGTGGTGAAAGAAGGGAGAACTCTTTCAAAGGTTATGTTCTAGTTTACACTAGGTCTGAATCTGATCTACAGGTCTTTTCTTACATTTGATGAAGCCTGGGTTCAATGGCAAAGTTGCCATTGAACTCCCTTGGTTAGTAAACATTAAAAAGAAAAACTTGCTCTTTTAAGATGCCATTCAAGAGAGCCATGATCACTGGCTTGTGAAGAAGGTTTGTCAAGGAAAGATTCTGAGAGCGGCATAAGGGGAAATCCAAGTGAATATGCAGTGGATTTGTTTCTTCTTCCAGATACCATGAAATCATATGTAACCACAGAGGGGGAGAACACCTTTACAACCTTTTTCCTACTTCAGAAGCTTTGTCTTCCTCATTATTTTGGCTCCTTCTGCTCTTATTTGGACAAACAATCCAAATTACTTCATTATTTCCTCATCAAACAGACAGAGTTTCCTTTGCTTGCTTTAGGTCAGCCTTCCAACTGCTTTGCATTTTCTTGGTTCATAGGAGCTCATGCCCAAAGTCCTCAGTAGTGCTGGGCAGAGTGCACATCACACCATTTACAGGCTGCTCTTGTTGATACATGCCATGGTGGTATCTGTCTTTTTTTCAAGATCATCTTGCTGTCTCTCTGTCACTTATGATCCTTTGTACCCTTTTTTTTCTCTGACCAATGGCTGTCTAGTAAATTAGTCAAATATTAAGATCACTTTGAACACCACCATCAGCCTTCAACACAGTGTTCTTTCACAACCTGGTTTGGTGTGCAAATATAATAAATTGTCTTCAGTCTATCTCCTAAGGATGTCATGAAATTACATTTAATTGCACAGAACTGGCCCTAGTACCGACCCCTTAAAACATGCTCTATTTTGAGAGTGGCTCCTCCATGACTTTGTTCCCTTCAAGCTGTATGTGTCTCTCTCTTCCTGAACAGAAAAGGTGCCTTGAAAAGAAAATTGGGAGCGTGTAGTAATACAAGCAAACTGAGATATGATATTTGGCTGGTAGACACAGAGGCAAGCTGAACAACACTTTACTTGTGGGTATGCAGGTTGTTCTAGTGTCCTTTGTGCTCAGAGGATCTGAGTTCATTTTTCTTTAAGCTCCTATTTCACTTAAGCAGCTGTTATGTGGGACGACTGCAGAAGCAGATCGCCAGACCCCTGGGCCAGAAGTGTTTCAGAGATCAAGAAACTTCACTTGAGGCACAATTACCTGTACAAATTACTTCCCATTAGCAGTTTAGGGAGAAATCAATGTCCAGTCTTGCCAGGTCAGAGAAAGAAGGGCTGAAACCTCATCTGTGGGAAAACAACATGATGAAGAGAAACATACTGGTTTTACATTGAGGAATCATTCAACACCAGGTTAAAGTGGTAACATGAAATCACATCTGAATAACAGCTAACAAAAGAAGCAGTCTGAGTATGGAAAATCATGTGAACTCTCTGGCCAAGGTTTTTGCATATCAAGACAAGTATATACTTCTGGGAAGAATTGCTTGAGAGATTACATCAGACTGAAATGACAAAAAAGTTACTTCATTCTGCTGGCTGATCATTCACATACATCACAGAAGTTCCTACTGACATGCACAGTAGACTTAATTTGCCAAGAGTTACTGCTTTCTACTACTCTTTTTGAGGATTGACATATTGGGAACTGACATTCAGTATCACGAAGCGATCAGGTAATTTGCTTTAAAACACCTCTTGCTTTAAAAAGTCTGAAGAACGTGGTATTCTTTTTAAAAAATATATCCAATATTAAAACCATTTACCAAGCTGAGTTGGATGGCACAAACTGGAAAATCACTCTCAGTTGATAAGTAAATATGCCTCTCTGCCTTGGCACAAAAGAGCAATGCTGATTTACATCAGTGCATATCCCACTTTAGTTTGCTCCCCCACAAAGCAGAATTAGAAAATTCATTTCTCTAACTTGCTACTAAAAAAGGGAAAAGAATATTGGCTTTTAAAATCCACATCTGGGAAGACAATATACCTGCATAGAAACAGCCCCATCTCCACTGGTCATTACTGTTCTGCATACATTTGCTATGGGGTATCCCAGTGTGATGGAGGGACAAGACATTCTACAGCCACCATCACACATATATTGTAGATCAAGGTGTGCTAATTGAAATTGTACTGCTGAAGTCCTCTCTTTTTCTCTGATTAGCTTGATCTGCCAACAGAGAACTGGTTAATCTACCTGACTTTGCACTAGAGGGGACAAGGAGCACCCATGTGAGCCATACTGCCACTCTTTTATAGAAAGAATAAAATATGGCAGAGGAGCAAACTGCAAATGTTTCACATATCAAACTTCAAAACTAGTGCATACATAGCAACATTTCCATCAGAGAACATTTTTCATGCAGAGACATGAATTTTTTACTAAAAATGTGTTTCCCTCAACAAGAAAGTTCATGTTTTTTGTCGCTTGTAGATTGAGCATTTTAAATAGCTACAATTTCATACTATTACTTCAAGAGTCTTTGCAATAAGCCAAATTGCAGATCTAAATTTCAATCTCCTGCAGGTAGAGAGAGGCATCCACCAGGGAGTCATTCCAAGAGTTTCATAGGACTATTGGAACGTTTACAAGCCATATTGATCTGAAGATAATTCACATCTAGTGAAATGGTTAAAACACTGTCCTGGCCATGTGCTGTGTACCCTGAATTTACGTTATCTGCTGGGTACAGTGATGAGTTTCTTCACTGGAAACATGGGGAGTTGGGAGTTATGTCTCTCTTTAGTAAAGATGAGATTAAGCCACAAACTGAAACAGGATGGATCTGGCATTTCAATTTCTCTAAAATGTTCAGACATTAAAAGCAATAATTTAAGCCATTGGAATATGAGCAGAATAATATCTGTGACAAAAATTTTTTTCTAAAATAGCTTTGGACCACTGCCTTATTTTCAAAACTCATTTGGAAATGCAAAGCTTGTTAAAAATCAGTGGGTCTTAGAACTCAAGTTACCTCTAAAATGTGATTTAAAATCCCCTTTCACTTAGGTATTTTGAAATGTCTAACAGTCCTGATTCATCAATGATCCTCCAACACATTCCTTTCATCTGAGCATGATTACCATGTGAAACATGATTTTCTCTCTTGTTTATATCTCTTAACATCTCCTTACCTCTCCTCTTCTAATTCTGTAATTGTGTCATTTTGTTCTGTCAGTCATTTGGGAGTATTTTGCTGGAATGGTGCTTTTCTCTGTGAAGCTGCATTATGTTACATCATTGCTAAGAATTCAAAGTCTTCTGTAATAAGTGCCTGGATTCTGATTAGATTGCTTCAGCCACATCCTGAAGAGAAACTATTATTGCTATCAATATCAATTTTCCTTGGTTTTGCTTCTGGTTCACATTGGAAATATATCATATGAAGACTTTACTCTTTTGGCCTCCTTTCTCACTCCAACAATTCTTCTCACCATCACATCACAGAAAGTTAAATGAGGAGAGTTTGTCCTGAGTTCTTTGTTCTATGTTTCATGTCTACTTGCCTTTCCTAAGTTATCTTAGTTTCACTTTGTCTCTCTGCATCTCACACTGGTGAAAAGGCCTATTTAACATGATGAGCAAAGTCCCACATCCTCCAAAAACACATGTAGTTTTATCCATCTTCACATATAAATTAATAAACACAGATAGGAAAAGAATTATCAACATACCTCCTAGTGGTACTTTGCTACTGTGGAAATTTAGCATGTACCAGGTTATCTTGGGTAGTCATTGAACTTTGCTTCATGGTGCATTGGTTTCTAGTGAAAAACACTATTTTAATAGTGTCTAGAAGAATGTTATATGGATATTGTCCACGTGCAATGGGTGCTCCAATTGGGATTTCTAGTGGGGAAGCAAGGGATGTTCATTTTTCATTGTAATATCTATTTTAAATCAGCTTTGCTAAAGTAACTGGTAATCTTAAGAACACATTGTGGTAGACTAAAATGATCTAAGTTACACTTGTCTGTTAACTAGGAGAAATTCAAATGAAACCACTGTTACACTCCAGCTTTCTGCAGGTACACAAATACCTAAGTTAGGTACAGAGAGATGTATACATTGGTTTTGAACACTTACACACATCTAACGTGTTGCTCATTGGACATCTAGTCTTTTTGCTTAAAACATTTTTGAAGAGCAATGAATTTTTTTGCACTATTGTAATTCCTAATCAGTTTTCAGGAATAATTAAATCATCATTGTTTTCTTTCACATTCTCATTACTTTTCATGTTCTCTGTTGATACCTATGATTTCTACCATAATCAGCACAGCCACTTGCCAGCCCTATATGAAAACTTGCAAGTGATCTTCACTTGCACCAGAAGTTTGTCACAAATATCCTGACAGAATAAGAAATAATTTAAAAGATACACATGGAAGGAAACCTGCATCTAACTTTTGTGCAGAGGAAGTAATCTGTGAATCAATACCTTGTCTGCATAATGCAATGGTCTCCTCATTAGTATGGGAAGTAGAATCAGTAAACATTTTTAAATTAGTCTCACCCTCAAACTGCAGTCCAACAAAGCCCTGAAGTGTGTGTCCACTCTCAGTTACTCCAGTACCATACTGTTATATCCTGTGGTTAAAGCCATGGGGAAATGGACAGTGAAAAAACTGGAAGAAGAATCTTTTCTTATCAGCCTTTTTTTTTTTAATGGGTAGGTGTACAACTACTTTTGATTCTGTTCTGCATAACAACTTGTTTAGGAAATGTACTGAAAGAAACAGTCTTGCATTGGTAAAGCATTGGTAAAACATTGGCAAATGGAGTGAATAGGTCTTTTCCATCTCTAACATATGTGATCCCAGAGAATGGTCTGTCATCTGCCAGACAATGAAATGCATGTTGTCATTGAGTAGCTAAAGGTCAGTGTTTAGCTGAGCTAGGAGAATAATTCAGAGCAAATCAACTATTAGGCAAATGTTGCTTCTTTTTTGCTTACAAGTTGTCTGCAAATAGATCACAATTTTCTCAAATATATTCATTATTCAGAATTATTTCCTGAATGATTTTTGTGTGTAATTATTGGTCTGTTCACAAGCCTTTCATTTTGGGTGCTTGGTTTTCAAGCTGTTTTAATTGGGCATACAGATCACATGGTATGTTTCTGTCCTTTGGTAGGCTAAATGTAACTCTTGGACTCTACTTTCTGATGGAAAAAATTCAGTTATTGTCTTGGATTTCAATGATCATTGCCATTCTGTTATATGTTCCTATCATTTATGTAAGTTTTATGTACATAAAACCACTAAACCAGATTCAAGTCCGTGGAATACTTATGTAAATTGGGAGTAAATGTATTGAATCTAAAGGAGTAATATGGTGTACAACCAGTGTGAAGAATAAGGACCTTGAGAAATCAAATTACCTTTATAATAGTTTTTCATTATAATAATTACAGTGCTGAGTTTAACTATCTCTCCTTTCATACCAAAGTCTGAATTCCATTGGTTTCACTTGGATTTCACAAAGATTTTTCTAGGCCCTTTTCCTTTACCAATTATAATGGAGTTCTTGGATTACACAAGCATGTGTGAAACAGGAGTATCTAACCCAAGGAGAGAGACTTTTTTGGATTTAGTTGTTTGCAGCTTTATTTGTGTGATTTCTCACATTTTCTCTGTCAAAAGGGCCTAATTCTACTTTTTCCCGCATGCCAATGTGTGTGGGTGATCAGGGCTCTGACAGACAAGCTCTAGCAGATCCAATGGTGATGAGTTAAGGCATTACGACTTCCAGGAGGTCCAGAATTCTCCTTGCCAGGCAGATATCACTTTCCCTAGCAGAGGCAGTAGACAGAGACCCCTTGTACCTCCAAACCCTCCTGGCCACAAGCTGCCATGCACAGCAGTGGCTGCTGCTGCTAAATCTTCCAACACCACATCAACATCTGCAGGGCCTGCAGCGTCTTTACAGCTGACAAAATGACATGGCGGTGTAAAGCTCAGCTGGAGTGAAGTCATGTTTATGGGGTGTCAAAAACACCCCATTCAAATGCAAACTGTACAAAACTTAGAAGTAAAATGTAACAGCCCTTACAGCTCACTTCAGAAGGCATCCAGAATGAACATGGCATTTGGGAAATTATAGCGTGAACTATTGCCCAATATAATTGTCAGCGTCGGGTTCCGATTTCATTTTCACTGGTTTTTCATGAGTGCAACTTTTCAAAGCCTGTAACTTTTATATCACTCTGAAGCCTTGATCCAGCAAAGCACTTACACACATACCTAAATTTAGACTGTAGATTCAGGGAGCCTGAGATCAGGAAGGGACCATCTGTAGGAGCTCTTCTGTAGCACACACCACTTAGCTTCCCCTCCTGACTTCTGAGTTGAGCCAAATACTTTAAAGTCCAGGAGCAGTTCCTTTGAAATGAATTTCAATTACCCGCCTGCTTTGAATCAAAAGCCTGTTACATGGTTTGTTGGACCAGGGCCTCCAGGAAACCAGAATCTGGTCTCCAACACTCCAAATCTTTCCTATGCTTTCCAATAATGGTTTGAATAACAATTCTCTTATTTAAGATTTCCATGCATTAGCTAACAGGTTGGTTTGATAAAGAGCATCAGGACAGGGAACTGCCTGTAGCCATCAGCTCTTATCCTCAAACTGCAAATTGTGCAAAATTCTGCCTTTAACTGTGCATGTCTTTGTCCCTAGCTGAGGAGGAGCAGCAGATGTTTAGCTGCAGTTACATTTTGGTGCTTCTCACATAATACAGTCTGTGGCCCAAATTCAGGTCCTGGTTGAATTGGTAAGTGTTTAAGTGTTCTCCCTATGTGCACTGGCATCCAAAAAGCAGAACATGGTAACAAATTTGAGTACATACACCATACGGTTACATTTATGGGGAGGGATGGAAAAAACACAAGAGCGAAGCACTTCTCAGCACCTTCAGAAAACTGAGATAATGGCCCCAAACATAACATAATTTCATATGAGAAATGTGACCATTTCAAGCATTATTCTACCACTTTCTCTCAAGATCCCTGTTCAGAAAATACCTTGCATTTAATTTAAGTCCAAGGGATGCAAGCAGGACTTGAGCATCTGCTTGGCATCATTCAGGTTCTCACGAGTCCTTCCCAAACAAGATTTCTCTCCTGACGGACTCCCATGAAAACTGACAGAAAAATGTCAAGAGCTCTATCATCTGTACTGAGGCTTTGACTCCTTGCTCCCTTCTTTTTTCCCCTTCCCACCCCTCAATGTCAAAGAAACAGGAAAGACAAGATTTGGAGATCAAGTCAAATGTCCAATTTATTTTTATAACTTGAAACTGGAACAAACGTTGTTTTGAACGAGCGTACAAATGAAATGGTAGACACATGCTGAACTCAACATTGTGACAATAAGGGGAAAAAAAAGAGGCCAAAAATCTTGTACAGAGAATAAAAGGAACAATAAATATTTCACTAAGCCATATTGAAATGACCTCCAGCCATCTCAACATTTTATCCATAATAAAAAAAAAAAGTGCTCTCGTTTTTTAAACAGAGCACAAATACCAAGCAATAATAAATAGTTCCAAACTTGTAGTAAAAGACAAAACCTCCAAGTAAACAACAAAAGCTCATACAATAAGTAATAGAAAAAGGTAATAAAAATATTTTGCCTTGCCGGTACAAATGCAAACAACTTAAATCAACGTTACTTTGCTTTGCAGTTCTAAAATACAAAGAGCACCATAAAAATGAGTTTGCCTGTGATAAACAAAACCTTGGACTGTCTTTTACATAGGACTGGGATGAAATGCTGATTCTTTTGACCCTTTCCTTAAAAATTGCTATTTCTCTTTCTAAAACCAGGTTCCCGCATCTATCCTGTTGCCAAGGGAGTCAACTGGAGTTTTGCTCTGGACTTCAAAGGCTGCAGGACCAGACACAATGAAAGTAATAAATTCAACCTTTAAAAAATTGTTAAACTACTTAAAGTGTGAAAAGTATCGCAGCATTCTAGCTATGTCCATGTTATATTGTGCTTATGGCCTAGTAAACTACAGCTCTTCTAAGCAAGAAGAAAAGGAGGGCCATTTCAGTATCACTACAGTCTGCAGAAACACAACCCTTGTGCTTTTGGGTGACTTATTGTTAGTTTCAGTGATCAAAGTCACAAAATTAGACAACTGCTGGTGTTAGCTATCCTGGATAATTAAAAACAACAGGGAGACTGAAACTCCTAAATAACTTACACTAAAATGAAAAGTGAAATTCTTTCTCAAACCAATGAACTGCGGACTGAAAATGTGCAGTTAACTTCTGATCTTCGTTGCACTGATGGAAGTCCAAGAGATTCTTCTGAGTTCTGTGACATGACTGGATTTACACAGAAGCCGGAGATCTGAATTTTCACCAAAAAGTGAAAATGTGCCTTTAAGGGACCACATTCCAACCTCAGCTATGCTGGAGTAATCCAGGACTAAGAGTGATGAATAATTCCTGATTTATATCGATTTAACTGAGATACAGAATTTGTCCAGAAGACTTAAGGGTGCAACGTTCAAGCCAGGAAGGTATATATATATATCTATCTGATAAGTAGGTGGACCAAATTTTCCCTAGTGTCACACCCATGCCTCTCCAATTGCTCCAGCGGTTCTGCACCGATGAAAGCAGAATAATTTGGCATGGCAATATATTTTTTTTCTTGTTTTTGTTTTAAGTTTTACCGTCATTTTCTGCAAGAGCGGTGATCATTTTCTCCTCCCCTTCACTAAAGCATTAGTGCTTCTTCTGCCACGTCTTCCCCTCGACCCAAAAGGGAGAGAATGTGAGAGAGAGAGAGAAAAAGAACTGCAAAGAAGAGAGACATCAAAAAGGTACAGGATTTCATCCCAGTCCCTCAAACATTCAGAAATTTATGGAATGTACAATTAGAAGTGAACAGCAGCAAAGCAGCTAATAACATGGACTGGCAAGACCTGTACACGGAGTCAGTCCTGTTCTGACAGGGAAGAGGAGGGCTGTGCCTGGACTAATTTTACTTCAATCCGATTACAGCTGTACCAACAGCAGGCCATTTCACCATTTTATGTCAAAGTGGATGCAGCAGCTCTCACTTTTTGCTATAAAAAGACTTTCTTCCAGAGGGCAGTGGCAGGGTATGAGGAGCAATGATTGGGGGTTGCCCAGGAGAGGGAAGATGTATTGGACATCTTCTTGTTTGGAAGGAGGGGAAGAAATCTCCTCTCTCTCTCTCAAATCTGCAGGGAAGCTGTGGGATGTCACCCCAGACACCTTTCCAGGAACGGAATTTCTTTTCACACAAATAGGCAATATCCATCCAGCCTGGTTCAACCATACCTGGTAAAACCTTGATGCAAGGGGTCCAGGCAACTTTGAAGTTATTTAGAGCCCTGTGGGAACAGCACTTTTTTTGTAGGCCATTTCTGACAAAAAAAAATATATATACAACTAAAATTATTTGTGAACAACAAGAAGAAAAAAAAAAGTAAAATAAAAAAGCACTTAATTATTTTGTTTTGTTTCTTTTACTCAAAGGTCGTCTAACAACCCCCTTTTTTTCCTGTACAATAAGGACTTCACATACAAATTTTTTTTTATTTTTGCAATATTTTATCCTGCCAAATTAAAAAAATATATTATGGCAGCCTGTTTGTTTGTTTTTATTTTTATTTCCAAATTCACTAACAAAAAGGTACATTAAATCCCTTTAAAAGGACAAGCGTACAGTTAAAAAATTACAAGCTTCAGTAAAAATACAGCAAGTGCCTACATCATATGAATCAACCAATATCAATATCCATTCCAGAAGGGGAAGGGAAGGGGGGAAGGGGAGAAAAAAAGAGAAAAATAGGTACAGGTCAGAAACGTGATTTTTTTTTTTTTTCT
>VZRX01016270.1:113-19468 GCA_013398075.1 Notiomystis cincta | reverse complement strand
AATTACCAATCTTATAATTATTGAGTAATTATAATATATAATTATATATAATACATTAATTATGTTGTATATTATTAATAATAATATATAACCTATATCTATTAATTGCTTGATTCTGGCCATAGTTTTTGAAACAGAAAAGCCTCCTGTGTGAATTAGCAGAGTACTTATCACTACTCATCAAGCCCCATCTTCATACCAGCAAATCTGCTCTTCTGCCCTTTGAGGGGCCTTTTAAACAGGTAATAAATAGCCGAGTTAGGTTCAATGTTTCCACATTTCCTAGGTTTTAGAAGGGGTCTGTACTGCTTTTGTGGTGAGATGGATCTCTGTGCTCCCCAGCCTGACCTGGTGAAGGGCTGCGGGCTCAGAGGGAGTCCCAGGAAGAGCTGAAGTACCCTGTGCCAAGCTCAGGGTGTTTGTGTGCCTGTGTGTTAGGGAAGGGGTTATTAATGGTTATTAATGTGCCGAAATCTCTGATTTCTGGGGGTGGATGGACTGGGAGTGTCCCCAGTGGTGCTGCAGAACCCTCTCACAGCCCGACAGGCTCTGGCTGAGCTGGGGGAGCGCAGCCCACGCCGTTCAATGCTCTCCTATTTCCCCTCCTGATGGTTTGCACAGGAGGAGGATTGGTGTTTCTCACAGCAGGCTCTCTTTGGTGCTGCTTTTGTAATCTTTGATTATTGATATGAGTTCATATTTGGCCACTTCTCTTTCTACTAAACTCCATCACGGGCGTGCAGTGCCAGCATCCCCCTGAGCACAATCCTGGGAGCAGAGCAGCACCGAGCTGCAATTCCTCTGGTTCTCTCTCTGAGCCCAGCCCAGCCAGTGCTTGGAGAGGCTGTCCTTTCATTTTGCAAAGCCCCACATTTAATATTATTTTGACCTTTTTAATATTCTGGGTTTAGAGTGTTCACCAGGCTACAGTATTTCACCGAGTGAATGAGTGACTACAATTTAGGATTTGAATTGGGGATTTAGGTAGGAGAAGACCAAAATAAATTTCCTTAATCTGTAGATGAGATGGTTTAAATAATCATGGTTTCTAGGCTGTAATTTTCTGTTCTTCCTCAACGACTCTTGCTGCTACAGTTCCGTCCTGTAAATCAGAGTTTTTATTTAATTATTAGCATTGAAACTGTGCATGAAAGTTCTGTTGAGTTGCTTTTTCACAGTCTGACTGGTGGGAGGTACTGACACCAACACTGTGGTAAATTCTCCACATCAGTGGCACAAACATTCTTTCTTCTTAGATTTGGGAAGAGTTTTGATTTCTCTCAGCTCACTGAGCAATATTTGATTTGTTTGTTCTTCAGATTTCTTTAAATTTGCATGCATTTGTCTTTGTATTTTCTGAAATTGTAGGGTAAAATAAATTCTAGATTAATATGCAAGTGGACAATGCAAAATAACTGGAGTATACAAAATATAAGGAAAGTTTTAAACAGTTCTTAGTGGTTGGAGGGGTCTGGAAAATATTTCCCTCAGAATAAGAACCTATGCACTAAATATGCATTAATTAACCATTTCAACTGGTGCTGGCTTTTCCTGTCCTTCGTGATGCACATGAGGGATTCTGGGGTCAGCAGCTGTTGGGGAGTCCCCAGGAAGTGTTTGCTGACTGATCCATGTGTAATTAGGGAACAAATTGGAGGAGGTCGAAGAAAAGGGCAATCCTCACATCACAGGCTGAAGGGGATTATCTCATCTGTCTCACTGCTGAATCAATCTCATCCCCTTTCCAACCAACAAAATTCAATTAACTTCTATGAATTATTTAGCCACACTGAAGTCTTAGATAGTATTAATATTTGTGTTTCAGCCTGTTTTGTGCAAGGAATATAAAATATTTCTTCTTTATCATCAATCAAACTCTAATGTAAAATGTAATATTCTATTCCACTGTTTTAAGAAATATCTTTTTAATCATGCCTGATGTTGACTGAAAAATGTTATATACTAGCTGTTGCTTATGTTTAGATTATGGATTGCCTCAGGAGAATATCAGGAATTCTATGTAACTTAAATTGGAGATTTTTTTATTTTTTTTTAACTCTGGCAACTTTTTAAACAGAAACTTTTAGAACTTTAATGCTACCAGACAAATTGCAATCTGCTACCACAACCCAAGAAGGAAGGGTTTGAACAATGTTGCTAGAGTATTTATGACTTTGACAAAAGAGTTTAGTTCTCATCTGAGGAAGTGTGCTCCAGAGAAGCTAAGAATAAAACAGGATTGACTTGTAGACAGGAAAGACTTATTTTGTGTCTCAAAAAATGAAAGATTGTCAGTCCTTCACTCACTTCCTGCACTGTTCTTAGTATTATAGCAGAGATGTAGTCATCAAAAGGGAGAAATTAGGAATTTGAAGGCTTGACAAGGCAATCACAACAATGAGAATGTCTCCTGCACTACTCAGTACAGTAACAGACAGGTTTGGAGGGGAGGAGCGAGGCTGCTGGGCTGCTCCTGGAGCCACTCGTATTTATTTCACTTGAAGGGGTAAAACACCCAGTGCAGCTCCGTTTTCCAGCTGGGTGCTCCAGCTCCTGGTGAGAGCTGCATCTGCAGGATGCTCGTGGTGCCACTGGCACTCCTTCCTGAGCCAGTGGTTTGAAGTGGTGTGAGGATGGACATGTGCAAAAACCAGAATCAGAGCAGAGGAAGTGTGGGCTGCATCTCCAGACCTTAAATTGTTGATCTCAGGGCTTTTCTTCCCGAGGGCTGTGGCCAAGTCAGACTCGTGCATGTAAATGAGTGATGCAGCAGCTCTGTGCTCTGCCTTCACTGGAGCTGGGACAACTTTGCATGGCATCTCCTCTCCTTGAACTATCAGATCCTTCACCACCCATCAGGTATTTTATCTGTCCCCTCTGTTTTCTCTTGAATTTCCTTAGGCTGATTTAATATTAAATTTCACTCTGATTTTTTACTTCATCTTCTCCATTTACTTTAATTAAATGTCTGAGCCTTGTGGATGGAGATAACTTTTATTAAAGTTAATAAATGGATGGATGGTCGTTACAGATCTGCATGTAGTTCCTTGTTGTTTCTCCTGGCTTCATCAAAGCCAGAGATCCTAAAGATAGAACGAGGCTGTAGGAGATGGTAAATCTGAATAGTGAGGAATTTATGACATGAATTTCAAAGGCAAGTAGCTAATTTTTCCTCAAGAAAGCACAAGGACAGGGTTACTGATCAGGCTGGAGATGCTTTTGTGGAACACCTTCGTCAATCACACACCAAACGTGACTGGGGAAGATAAAAATTTACTTACAAAAGCACCGAGGTTTCCAGTGGAATTTGGCGTGTTGATTGTAGGTGCTGAATAATTTACGAGTCTCAGCAGCACTGCCCATGCCAGGAAGAAATGTACAGGAGTTCGGGAGTTCAGGAACTTTGATTTCACTCTCTGCTCTCACAACAGCCTCACCTTTCCAGGGAATGGAGCTCAGCACTGATTTTTCCAAGTGCCAAAGCTGTGTGTGGTAGAATGGCAGCATTTATCACATCCAAGGAGTGCTGCTGGAAGTTGTTGGTGTTGGACAACCCTGGAAGCTCAGCTCTAAAATGTGACATGGAAAGATGCAGCTGCTTCATCTTCTTCCCTTTCAATTGTTTCTCTTGCATTATACAAACAGGAGTTGGGAAGGAGAAATTGTTTGAAAATCACTTTTTTCAGCCACGTGGGGATTTCCCACTGTTAGTGTCAATAGAAATAATTGCATTGATGTTAGCCATTAAAAATAGAGCTGTACAGGAATTTTTTTATTAATTGCTGTAGACTTGCAGCTAAAGCAGACTGAAATCAGGTTGCTTCCCTTCCCTCAGCATCCTCCCACCAGTTTACAGCTAACTCCTGTTCAGCAATATAAATGTTACACAGATGTAATCTGTACAGCACTGTTAATTCTTTGATTAGTTGAGTAGCAATATTAATGCTCAGTTTTAGTATAGAACTCAATTAAGATTTCTGCTGTTGCTTGTAATAGTTCACCAGAGTTCTGGAATGTTCCCAAGCTGATGAGTGTGTATGTGTGTGTATCCACATAAATATATAGATGTAAAAGGCTCTATTATCCTGCTGATATTTTGATTTTCTTTCGGCATATCTGTAGCAATTTCTTGTAAAAAAAAGAAATAAGTTATAGGCCACTAAGAAATGTGAGATTATACAGAAATCAGTGGGATCAACTTGAGCAAACACCATTTTCCACTGCTTATGGAATTGACCATTCTGAAATGTAGCTCAGTAACACTAAGCCAGCCTCGCAATAAAATCCAGGGAATTCAGGCTTCTTCTTAAAAATCTGTCTAGACTTGATGCCACAGTCAAATTTTCTTATGCAAATATTCATCTACATGTTAATATTGTGCACCTGGCCTAGTTATGGGATGTGTAATTACACTGACAAAACTGAGGATAGCTTTAAAGTCAAGTATTTGCTTAATTTCAACAACTGCTGAACCAGATTTGTGCCTTCTACAAGTGACAGCCTTTTCAGTTTTACTGGAGGGTTCCACTTGAGTAAAGGGAACTGGACTTCCTATACAGATTGCAGAAACAGTGAATAAATGTCCTTTAAGTAAACAGAAGAGTTCTGTGAGAAATATGAACACTGAAGTTTGCATCTAAATCAAAGTTTTACCCTTTGAATGTGTATTGAATTGAATATTTGTCATTGAATATTTGCCATTGAGTATTTGTCAGGCCTTTATTGTGTGTAGCATCACAGTGCTTAGGGCTGAGCAGGCTGCAGAGCCCTCTTCTATCCACTAATATCAGCAAAAGTCATATTTCTTAAGCTATTTAACTGTACTTGAAATTAATGCCAGGCTGATTTAAGTTTTTAAATCCAGAGAGTGTGAAAATAATTTAAAATTAATTTCCAGGTCTTTCAAGCAGAACCCAATATCACAGTGCAGGTCTCCACAATAGAAAATAAAACTGTTTAGGTCCAGTTTAGGATCTTACAAATGACTTGGTTGTGGATGAAATATTTTCTGGTGACAGTGGTTAGCCAGTCCAGGTTCCTGACTGAATAAGTGTGACTGAGCCTAAGCACTTTAAAGTTTGAAAAAATTAAAGAGAAATAATGTTAGAAAACCCGATTAAGAAAAGTTTTAAGCCTGCTTCAATAAAATAGGTCTGTTTGAATACAAAGTTTTGAAGTGCTGTACAAATAGCAGAAGATATGGCAAATTTTCCCAAGATCTTATCTCTAGAGTCATAAGGTTTATAAGATTGCCCTGCTGCAACAAACAACAGCCAAAATTTCCAAATTTCTAAGCAGTTTGCTGCAAAACAGCTAAAAGCAATTATATAATTTCGATATATAAATGCTGTAAGTCTGGGGAGCGTGGCACTGGTCCAGAGCTCTATTTCCATCTAAGCTGAGCAGGTTCAAACACAAGTGCCATTTCCATTTTCCCTCTCTCCTGTGAATGGTGGATTTTCTCTGCCCGTGCTCATGACATGAAGATTAAAAGGAGTGATGTCTTTTTCTCACACAACCAATGCTGTGAAACCTGGAACATAAAAAGAAACTTATCTCAAGGAACAGAAGCAGATTTCAAAGAGGAATATATATTTTAAATTAAATTTTTAGGGTGGAATGTTTTGTCCTGTGGAGAGGTTTAAAGAGTCCAGAAGGGTTTGTGCTCATGAAACCTCAGGAAGTTCAACAAGGTCCTGCTCTGGAGCTAGGCTGGGAATGTTCACCTGGAGGAGAGAAGGCTCCAGAGAGACCTTCCAGGGCCTAAAGGGGCTCCAGGAGAGCTGGAGAGGGACTGGGGACAAGGGATGGAGGGACAGGACACAGGGAATGACAGGTTTGGATTAGATGTCAAGCAGAAATTGTTCCCTGCGAGGGGGGGGAGGCCCTGGCACAGTTTCCCAGAGCAGCTGTGGCTGCCTCTGGATCCCTGGCAGTGTCCAAGGCCAGGCTGGAGCAGCCTGGGACAGTGGGAGTTGTCCCTGCCCATGGCAGGGCAGGTGGGACAAGATGAACTTTATGGTCCCTTCCAACCCAAACCATTCTATGATTCTAAATGGTGAAAGACAAACTGTTGTTAGGTTCCAACATGGGGTTTTCCCCAAGTGCTTCTGGAATTTCTCTAGGTCTACTTCGTGTTATACCAGTGAGATCAGTAAAAACCCTCCAAAACCAACAGGAACCTGTGGAGGAGGAGGAGGGAAATTATTTTCATTCAGGTGCTTCCTGCACACAGATGTAAGCATAAGAGAGGTGACTGAAAGGTAACTCTATTTACTGTAGCTTTATTTTAATCCTCTGGGAATTCATTAGCATCCCTCTCAAATAACAGTGTTCAAATCCTGCTCTAAGAGAGCAAATAAGAAAGGAAACAGAAATTATTTAGGAGAAGATATTTTCCTGGGTTATGCAAATGCAGCTAAAGAGACACTGCTTTGTTCTGGGATTCCCTGATTCACTGTAGTAAAGATGTATTATGTGGGTTCCCCTCTTAAAAAATCATTTATCAGGATGACAGGTGAATAATGAATGCAATTCTCTAATATTGTACAATGTCCTCATCGGGGATTAGAGTCACCAGGAAGGAAGAAAAGTGTTGAGGGGCTGTTTTAGGAAGGGGTTAGGTGAACCAAGCCTTTTTGTCTCCTTGTAAATTCGATTTCAGTAAGACAATGAGGATGGCTGTTGCTGGTAATAAAGGGAACAATGGCCAACACTTCAGTCCCTAAATTGCCCCATAAGGTGCTTGCCCAAGTTTTCTGTGTTTGCAGTAAACCACCAGGACCGGTGGCTGCTGATGTGTATGTCCTGAATGCCAGATAGAAAATCCATAAATAATGCTGGAAATGCTTTTTCAACTGAAAAACTCTGTTTGCACTTACCCCTTATCATTCTTGGAAACTTTTATTTTTTAAGCTGAAATTCCTTATGATAGAATTAATTGGTTGTTGTATATTTTGCTTCAGGTGCATATGCACATTTCATTTGCACTCAGAGGAAAGAACTCTAGCAGATTGTGTCTGTCTGTTAACCAAACACCATTGAAAATATGGTTTTCTCCAGAGTAATATGAAGGCAATTAATGTTTCATCCTGGTACTCCTCAAAGTCTGCTTTCTCTTACTCTTTGTGCTGGTCTGCAGCGTTCCCCTGTAAGTGTTGATGTCTCTGGTGTGGGAATGTGCTCCCCTAAAGAGATCTGGTACCATGCTTGACCCTTGGGCTGCATAAACCCCGTGAAATATGGGGCTTCCAGAACATTGCTGGGTCTGCTCTGAAATCTAAACCCTGCCTTATTCACTGCCACAGCACAAAACAAGACTCCTGTAAGTTACAGATGGTCACCAAATCGACAATGCATTTACTGAAGCGTGAATTTCCAACCCAGTGAAACTCTGCTCCCCATGAGCTCAGGAGGCTCCTGGGATAAATAACACAAAGTGACAACGTGCACGGGTGTGCAGGCGAGCACGGGATGCACACAGCATATGTTGGATCTTGGCTTCACGTGGAGCTGAGGGGAACTGAGAGAGGAAACATCATGGTCTTAGCAAAAGATCTCTTTGGTACAAGCAGAGCCCCTTCTGGGGCATCACAGCACGGCTGGAGATGCAGCTGCTCCGGTCTGAGGTTCCTGTGGGACACACCACAGCTCTGGGCACACACCCACTGCAGCTTCTGCAGCTCTCACACTGTGGCCACAGCCCGGGACTGAGACCAGCCCCTTCCTCACGGCTCCAACTCCTGCAGTTCTGCTCTAAACAATGGAATTCTAGGCCTCCTCATGGCTCCAACTCCTGCAGTTCTAAAGAATTAAATTCTAGGCTTCCTCATGGCTCCAACTCCTGCAGTTCTGCTCTAAACAATGGAATTCTAGGCTTCCTCATGGCTCCAAATCCTGCAGTTCTAAAGAATGAAATTCTAGGCTTCCTCATGGCTCTGACTCCCACAGTTCTGTTCTAAAGAATGAAATTCTAGGCTTCCTCATGGCTCCAACTCCTGCAGTTCTGTTCTAAACAATGGAATTTTAGGCTTCTGACACGCTCTTTAATTTTACGAGCGCGTACTTGCTCTGCAAATGTAAATTCACATTTACGTGGTGCATATGGAACTGGGAGATTCTCAGTGGAGTGGAAATGGAAACATATGGCTGCTACAGCCAGGGCAGGTAAGGGAATGTTTGACTTCATAACATCACAATAGCCTGCAAGTCCATTCCCATAACCCACATATGAACTAGGATAGCAGAAGTGCACCCACTCATATATTGATATAAATCCACATACACACACACACCAGTGGTGCTACTTTAATATTAATGTGAACATAAGTTTTACATTCAGATGTTTGTTTTTCTTTTTCCTCTGGAACATGGCTTAGCAACTTGGGCTCTGCTGAAGATTTGGTGCTTAACCATCTGGTTTTAATTGCTTTGCTTTTTAAGAGGTACCACTAGGTTATTTTTCCAGCAGTTTTTTTCTTTTACACAGTCTTTGGTGTCAGGGCTGAGGTGTAAGGATAGAAGGGGAAGGAGTCAGGTGCCTGAATGCAGCTCCAAATGGAGTACAAGGAAATTAGGGAAAGTTGCCCAGTTCTGTATCTTCTGATAACCTGAGATTCTTTAGAGTGACTAACTAACTCAGATCACTTTTTTTCTGAAACCGAGAAAAAACATTTCAAATTTCAGTGTAACCTTCCATTGCCTCAAAAGTGTCTGGGCCAAAATCACTGAATGATTTCTGAAATTGTTCAGAAAAGCAGCTTTCTGAAAGTTCCTTTTTGTTTTAGATACAGCATTATTAGAAAAAGAGGTATCCTTTCTCCTTCCCTGGGAGATGAGCAGTAATAGCTCTCACCAAGATGTAAGAGACCCAAGCCCAGTTCTCAGGAGGATGGAGAGTCACTGGCCATCAAAATCCTTGTCCAAATCCCCTCTCTGAACCAGTTGGAGAGTGGATTTTTAGGTGTGTATTCCACTACCCAGTTCAAGAAGTTGTGAGTAATTTCAAATGGATTTTTCTGAATTTTTATAGCTGGAGCCATCAAATATATCTATATAAAATATTTATATAATCTCCAAGCCAGAGAGGGAATAAGTCACTAACTTGGTAACTCACCTAGGAAAATGGGGCATGGAGCTATCAGTCTCTTCTCCAAGCCTTAAAGATTCATGCAGGGTGGAGTAACTCCGTGTAAGGAAATAAGAAAAGCATGCATCAATAGCCCACCGAGGGCAGTCCCTGCAGAAATAGTAAATGTGAGCTCAGGTCAGTGCAGGCAGAGTCTGCCCACCCTCCCTGTGTGCAGAATCACCCTGTGGAGCGAGGGGACAGGAAATCCTGCCATCAACAGCACTTTTATCCCTCTAGTCCTGTGTTTTCTTTTCAAACAGGTGCTCAAAAGCTGCTTCCTCATTTAGGTTCTGATGGAAAGTTTGAACTGACTTAATTTCATTTAAAATCCTCCTTTGACAGGATGTTTTTTTCCATATTTGACTTTATCTGAACGTTTGTTGCCCTTCTGGTTTATCTGTGAAATATGAGCATAAAATCAGTTTACCCTTTGGAAAGAATGGCCTCGAGCTCACCTATTTTTAGGACAGCAAAAGAAGACTGCAGATTTGGATGGGCATTGTCCTGATTAACCAAGACTCTATGTTCTTTGTGTCTAGTGGCTTTAAAAAGAAAATATTTCGGGGCATGGAAGAAGAATGGAGTCTGTTCCTTCTGTTCAGCAGTGGTGGAGCCAGGAGAACTCCCCGCCTCCTCCTCATTCCCAATCACCACTTGGAATAGAGGAAAGAAGAGAAAACCAAACAAAATCATGGGAATTTTCTGACTCTCTAATTGCTTTTACTGCAGCACAATTGTTTCCTAATGATAAATAATGAAAAAGTGGCAATAACAAGGTGCTGGAACGAGCATGGCATAACTCTGACCCTTCAGAGTGGAGGAAAAGGCAAGGCTCCAGTCTCCCTGGAATTGCCAGGCTTTTGGATCATCTGGCAGAGTGTGCTACATGAGAAGCACAGCTGGGTCTTTTTCTCTCAGGAGAATCCAGTGAAATACCCTGGTGTCAGACTCAGCTGGCTGAAAAAAGCTGTGTGCCCAGAGCTGTCTCCCAGTTGCCTGCAAAATGCCTCTTTTAATCTGTCTTGCACTAACTGGAATTAGTGCAGCATTTCAGATTGATTAATAAGTATTTTAATAGTATTCAGGGCAAACATCAGTCCCAAAGAAATACAAGAGATGTCATGAAAATTGCCATTGGAAGTATCAGATTCTTATAGACCAAAAAATGCTAAATATTTTATAAAGAACACTATGACAAACTACAGTAGTTACCATAATTTCTACTTTATTGTTGGAACAACAAATATGTTAAGCTTTCATTGAAATGACACAGAAAATATAGACTAAAAATTAACATTAGCATTTCACATTAAAAATAAAAAGGGAAAAACTTGGCCTGCCTGACTGCTGGATGGATTCTGCAGGCCCCAGCCTTGCAAATATGTGCACAAGGGTCTAACTTTGTGTTGGTGACTGGTACTGCTGAGAGCTAAGAGAAAGTCTAACTCAAAAAGTCAGAGAAAAGCCTATGGTGGACTCATCTCTTTTTTAAAAATTGGATTAACTTGATTTTCTATTTCTTAGAAACACTCTGAGAGTTTTGTGGCAATCCAGCACTCGAGTTGTTTAGTTTTGTAATTGTTTTGACTGGTAGACATGCAGTGTTCATAGGTGGTGAGAATTACATCTAACAAGCATGATTTGTAGCTGTTGGGGTGTTAATCCACTTAGTTCAGTGATGTAGAGATGGTGCTGGCCACACTTCAGAATGGAATAATGTACATTACGTACTTGGATGGCTGTAAAACCTACAGGCCCCAAGCTGTCACTTTTCTGGTGTCTTTATCTGGCTTCCAATAATTCATAAATATTCAGTGTCTATGGATAGGCTTGGAGAACAACTTGTTATTTCTTTTAAAGCTGAATTTTCAGTTCTGAAATGGTAGTTGTGAACTCCAAAGCCTCGTGTGAGGATTAGGGGCAACAGCCTGGATAGAGGTAGAGGTTCCCCATCATCTTCTTCCATCTGCTCTGAGATCTGGCCAGTTGGGAAGTGTCTGGACAGCTTATTTTGTAGAGGCAGTTTTCAGATGCAGGTGCCAAGATGCAACTCTGCACCTCTTCCTGGGTCTGTGGTGTGCTACTGGGACTGGCTGAATATTTCTGAGTGGATTTGATGGGGACTGTGTGTGGTGTTTGGGTTTTTCCCGGTACCCTGAAAATGGCAGAGCCTATGAGGAAATTAGCCATGTCAAGTAATACTTTCTAAATATATTTTAAATGAAAACTTTAGTTGCCTAATGTTGAAATCTAATTATTGTTTGAAATAGCAAATGATTGAATTATTATTTGTTTTGTTGTTATTAGTAGTAGTAGTAGTAGTAGTAGTAGTATTGCAAATCAATGGTGTCATCTTATTTCATAAGCTTTGTAAACTGAAATCATGCCCTGAAATCTAGCATGTATTTAAGAAATGGATCAGGGGAACCCATGCAGGTTTCCCCCTTGCAGCTGGTTCTGAAATGTCTCTGCTCTCATGTTCTCTCTTACATTAATAAAAAAAAAAAAAGGCAGAAAAGCTCTGCCCTGTAATTATTTGCTTTTGTGAGGGCAAGAACCCTCAAGGAGCACCAGGAGTAAAAGGCAGATGAGCAAATGAGGATAAACGTACACAATAATGTATTCACTCTGCATTTCAGATGCACACAGATTCCTTTAAAATATTAAATCCTCACCTTTGCTGTATCATGCTTTGAAAAGGTCTAAACTAAATTGCACAACTGAAAACAAATGGCAAGAATTCAGAAATTGAACAAAGGAGGCAACCACCCTGGTAAAGCAATAGTTTTGGTCTAATTATCCCCTGGGGCTGGAATGAACAGTTTATGCCAATTAATTTCCCAAATGAAGGTCAGGTTTGATTTGGACTGGGAAGCTTTAGCAGTCACTCACTCAGAGCAGGAGCCTTCTCCCATGGTACCTCCAAGGCGGTGTGGAAGTTGGAGCTGGGAGTTTCCAGGCTTCCCAGAGGAAAGGAACTCAAACTCTGGCTGGATTGTTCCCTTGCATCTTATTCCAAGTTCTCTTCTGGAGAAATTTTGACATTTTTGTTATCTCCTCAAAAAGCAGTCTTTGGGTTTCTTTAGAAACTATTCATCATTTTTCGTCTTTCGTTACGTTATTTTTTGTTTACATCAGAAAAAACACCCAATTGTTTGCTGAACCATGAAGTTTAACTTGGCTTTTACTTACCCCAGTCACGTGATGCAGTTGTGAAGGAGTTCATCCCATAGCCACTTATCTGGTATTATCTGGCAAAACACAAGTTATAATAGACTCTCTCATTGAAATTGGCTGGTATTTTACTTTATGAAACATGAACACTTCGAATCAAACTCATCATGAAAATACATCAGGCATGAACTAAGTTTTTCAAACCCTTCCAGGGCTTTTAAGAAAATATGTAAAATAACTCTGTCCTAAACTGAACTTACTTTAATGTGCTTATTCCTCTGAGAACTCCATTTTTATGGAACATATCTTGATGTAACCTTTTGTTGAAATAGAATAATACTGGGAGATACTTGGGAACATATCTCACTGCAGTCATATCAACTGTAATATTTGGGAATATATTTGAGTATTTTCAACATTAACAAACACAAGATTATTGGTGAGAAGATGTGGTTAAACATCCTGACATTCACTCTGGAAATATTTGTCTAGTGTATTCATTCCTGAAGAATATTATTACCACTTTAAAACAGACCACTGGGGATTCAGCTGTGATTATTCTGTAGGCCAGTTTCAGGATTACTGTGTCAGTGCCATTCTACCTCGTGATGAAACTGTTCTACTCAATCTTCAGAACCCCTCTTCCTTCCCTTTCAAATATTATTTTTTCTCTGTTGCTCAGAATGGTTCCAGAGCTTTCTGGGTGTACAAAATGGTCTCTGCAGGGCAGGTCCCAGAGCTTCCAGGCATTTCCAGGAGGCATAGCCTGCTCTGGAGCCACCTGAAGCTTCTTGTGCAGGGACAGGGAACGCTCTGATGGGAGTTCCCAGATCTGAGGGTGTCCCGCTCACAGCTCAGCACACCTGTACTGGAGCCAACAAATATATTTGTATAAAATATTTATACAAATATATAGAAGATTTATACAAATATATTTTTTCCCCTGGAGGGCAAAAAGCTGCAACCCCCTGTGAATTGCTCTGATGGGCTGTCCCCAGCCTGGCACTTTGAAACAATTGGCTCCGTTTCAGTGAAATGCACAAATGTACACATTTCCCAACAGCTAAGAAAGTGATTTATACAGTTATTCACATCCACGAAAATCACACCTTTTCCTAAGTTATAACATGGGTATTGTCCAGCTCTTTCAGATCCACATGGGGGAATTCCCCTGCTACCAAACTCCTCCAGGAAGCCAGCAGGGCTCTTTGCCAGCCCTGCTTGCCCAGCGCCTCGGGCACACTGTGGCTCGTGGATTGTTTCACTGGAAGGGCTGCCAAGCTCTGAACAGGCAGCCAGGGGACGATGGGGTCACCTCCTCTGGAACTGTGACAGAAACACTGGATGTGGCACCCTGGGCTCTGGTCTGGTTTATGAGGTGGGCACTGGTCAAAGGTTGGACTCCATGACCTTGGAGGTCTTTTCCAGCCTTAACAATTCTATGATCTGTCTATTTGCATTCACAGAGATTTCCATCAGACGCTCTACAGTCTTTATTCAGTTGCTTCTCTCTCAAACAAATGCAAAAATTACCAAATATTTTTGTCTTAGTTACCAAATCTAATGAATACATCCGTAACCTGTAACTGTTTACATGTGTTAACCTAGTTATTCCAACGAAAATAGGTTTGATTGGTTTGTTTGGCTGGCTGGCTGGCTGGTTTTGGGGGCTTTTGTGGTGCCTGTGTGTGTTTCTGCAACCACCCTTCCCACTTGAGTCCACAGATGAATTTTGATGGTGTGTCGACAGCCTTAAGCACATCAGATTGCTCCAGGTTCAGAGGAGAGCAGCAGCTGGGTGGAGGAGAGGGATGCTGTTATTCCTGCAGGTTACAGAAATCTCTGGTTTCAACCAGAGAACATCCCCAGGCCAGGGCTGCTGTAAGCTGGCAGGGCTCCAGCCCCGTGCTGCACCCGGGCAGAAAGGCTCCATTTAGAACCCATCAGAGCTCAAACAACCTCACCACACACACCAGCCTGCCTGAGAGAGGCTTCCCGTGGGCCCACAGCCTGTAGAACAACCTGTCACTTAGTTCTGTTTGGCTGCTTTAATGCAGTTTCTATCTCCAGCAATCAAAGCAGGCATTAGAGTCATTATCAGTTCTGTTGCTTTCCTTGTACCTGGTTTTCAAATCATCAGAACATCTTTTGTTCTATAATAAATTGATTGCCTTTGAATCTTCTGTCATTGGCAGATGGATCTCTTTGTTTAAATATAAATACGAAGATGCTGATTTATTTGGATTCCTGAACGCTGATTGTATGATAATTGTATCTTCTGGTGAATAATTAAATTATTTTCATATTATGTTAATCTTATTTCCCTTAAAGCCTGCCTGGAAATCAGACTGACTTATTTACATGGATAGGTGAATACTAATCCAGAAGGATCTATTTTTAGACTGCAAAAACTGTTTTTTAAAGTCTCCTTTTATGATTGGTGGGGTTGGTAAAAGCCCTGCAAATGCAGCTGTAGGAAGTAGCATTTTCCCAAAACAGCAGCTCCTGCTGGTTATGCTGCTATAATTCCACAGTGCTGATATTTTATAAATAAATAAATAAATAACAAGGACTGAAAATTTGGATTAGGCCCACATCATACTACATATTGTGTGAAATATGTGCTTGAAGTTTCTACTTATTTAAGAGGGGTTTTAATGATCAACAGCCTTTGCTGATGCTATCTATTTGTTGCATCCAAGTCATGGAATATGGTGCAGGAATCTCCATCAGTTTCACAGGCAGAATCCTGTAATGGAAAAAAAAGTGAACACGCTTCATGCTTGAAGCTGAAATTTTATTATTAGCTGAATTGAAGTCTTAATACCCTAAAAATACCATTAATTGTGTTATGATGATACTAATTGTGCCAGTTGTATACAGTTAAAATAAATACACAGAAACACTCCAGTACCTCCCACTTTACCTCTGGGTCCTGAGGTCAACATCTTCCCCTGTCATGAGCACAGGGTACAGAACATCAAGAGTGTCCTGTGACCTTTGCTGGGAAAATTAGGATGCTGATGCTTTCTTCTTTGTTATGGTAAATTCTGCATTGGTTCATTTTCAATATATTAATTTAAATGCTCTGTATCTTGCTATTTCTTCTTTGGCATGGAATTCCACCTTATATCCAAATTTGCTACATGTGGTTTGGGTTACATGCATTGGACTCCTGCTGTTTTCCTCTCTTCTTATTCCTAAAACTGGCTACAAGGCTACACTGGCAAAATTTAAAACTTCCACGTTTTTCATTTTTCATCTGGAAAGGGATTATCTGAATACAAACTCCTTTTGTACCAGTTATGTAACATAGAGATGTTTTCACCAGAAAAATGACTGACCTTTCTCCAGCTGGAATACCAGTAAACATGAATTTGTTATATTGCTGAATATCAGCAGTGTTGATCACATTTGCTACTTCATGCTATTCTTCCTCAGGAAAAAAACTGTGTGAGAAGTGGAAATACGTTGATGATTAATGCTTATACTTGATCCTATTAAGTGAAATCCACAGCATTTAACATAATTTTGAGGTCAGAAGAAACCTATAGGAGTCTGACTGGTGGGAAGTGTGTTCCAAGCTCAGAGTGTCTGGCAGCAGTAAAATATTTGAAAAGAGAAGAAAGTGTGTTGGCATGGCAACACTGCTTAACTCATATTTGTCAAGGCCGTTGTAATTACTTAGTTGAAGCCACAGGTCACTGGAAGAATGTTATCAGTACTAAAATTGTTCCATCTTGTCCTCAACTTCCAGGCCAGAGGTTTCTAGCTAAATCAAGAAGTGCAGTTTGACTGGAGGAACTCTCTCCCTTTTGCCTTGGCCCCAGTGAGATCTCATGCAAGCACCCTTTGGATCTTGTCCTTCTGCATGCAAATGGCAAATTATTTTGGTAAAAGCACCTTCTGTTGTCTCGATGATCAAACACCTGGGTATGAAAAGTGGATTGTTTACTTGTTTGAGGTGTCACTTCTGAATGTGTGTCAGAAATCACTGCTCAGTGCCTGACACCCAGCCCACAGGACAGGACACATCTGTATCAAACTGGGGGTTAGGAGGGATCTGTACAGAGCACCCTAATTTCCTGTGTTTGTGCAGAAAGGTGGAAAGGATACCTGCTCCTTTGGGGGCTGAAGGGATTTGGCGGTGGAAAACTGGGAGGTGAGCAGAACACAGTTGCCTCTGTGTTGCTGCAAGGCTTGTGTCAGGCCATGGTTTAACTCCCCTTGAAACCAAGAGCTGTGGTCTCCCATCATCACTAGTACACCTAAAAATTGGCTTTGTNAAGGGAGGATGGGTCATGGGAGAGATAAAGAACCCTGCCCCACCTGGCTTCAATAGCCAGCCCATTAACAGAAGATAGTCCAGAGGGAGGAGACAAGGAACACCACCCCACCTGGTTCAATAGCTCATGAAGATGGTGATAGAATACAGTGCAACCCAGGACATCAGCACGGGGGTTTGAATTTTTTTGATCAAAGTTTAAATTACCTGATAGCATTAAAGACAGTGCATTGAAGACAAAGGTTGAGAATTTGCTCTTGCAGTTGTTATGTTTTTCAGTAGGAGAATTCAGTGATTGCTAATATTTCTGCATCTCCAAATCCATTTAACTTGCTTACAAATACTGAGCAGTAAAGCTTCATAGATTAAACAGTGATAATTAATTCAAGTTCTAGTTAAAATAATTAAAATTCTAGTTGATGTTTAAATTAATTTTTTAATTTTTTTTCTTTCGTCTCCTGAAGTTGTGTACAGGGTGTTGTAAAATTTCCCATGTAGAATTTCATATGTGGGTTGCAACACCCGCTGTTCTTGATAAATGACTTATAAAAGAAAGGCATTATGGATTTTAATGGTATTTAAGCTTTATTTCTATTTTCTTCTTGGATTTATAATGTGCTTTTCTATTGATCCATACTATTAATGCCGAGATATGCTACATTTATTTTCTGGCATTGATCGTGCTGAGTGTGGCTTTAACTGGGATGGGCATGAGGAGAGGAGTCTTTGGGCAGAAGGAACAGATCCTTTCATTGAAAATTCCTAGGCAATATTTCCCTTATCATATAGATTTTAGATACTACTTTGAGTTATCAATGAAGGTAGAGCCCAGAGGGACAATTTTACACAAACAGATTCTCAGCTGGTAGAAACAGACCTAACTCCTTCCATTTCAATGGACTTGCACCACTTCATGGTGTCAGTGTGGGGGAAAAAATATCACTTCCCTCAGCCTTCCAGGGAAATAATCCAGTAATTTATCTGAGTAGCATTCTCAAAATAAAAACGTAGGTATGTTCTTGTTGGAGCAGAAAAACAGAATAGCAAGGTTGTCTGAGTTCACACCTTGCCAGGCTACTAATTGAAAGTGAAAAATCAAAACAATTTACAAGAAAGCAGAAGCAATTAGCAAAACAATATAACAATAGTGAAGTTTATCACTTGGAAATGATCTTATTTGTTTCTCCAAAATCCTTATGAATGAGATTTCCTTGGAGGTGTTTCCACCAAACGTTATCTTCAAACCATGGGCTCAAAAGCAGCCGCATCACCCATCCTGTCCATTGTGCTGCTGATTGCCTCGGGCAGTTCCAGGAAAAATCTGCGCTTTTGGGCTTATTTGTTTTCTCTGTTGTCCCTAAAATATTTTGTCGTTCTCAGTATTTATGGCTCTGTTTGACTGTCATCATTATCAAGACTTGTGGCTTGTTGCTATTGATATAAAAGTTTTATTTCACGATGGGATAATTTAAACTGGGAGAGATTCGGGACCAAGGCTGACTGAACGTTCCCCCCTGAAAGACTGCAGTTATCCCATTAAATACGGGTGTCTCTCAGCACTGAGCACCGGGCTGACCTCTGACTATTTTCAGTGGCTACACACACCTCTAGTTTTGAGGCAATGGATTGTTTCCTGCTAGAAGTGCCTTTTAATGACAGATCTAATCACTAATGGCTTACTGGAACTCTCCTGCTTTCCTCTTCTTCTTGAGGCTGCAAATCTTCTTTCAGAAGACTAAACTGCCTGTAACTTTCATTTTACATTATATTATTAAAAGGAAAAAAAAAAAGGAAAAATGCCCCTACTATTAATGTGCAGCATTTAAAATTGCATTAACTGAAGAGAACTCCATTGACTCAAAGCAGCTGGAAATCCCTTAAATTTCTTACTTAGTTGTGATGCTGTCAATTAATAGGTAAGAACTGAGTCTGACTGAAGACTTCCACTGAGCTGTACCCAGTTTGTAGCTGAGATTCCCAGCAGAGGAGGATGAGAACACAGGGTTTGGACTGCACCTTGGGATTTCAGAGATCCAAGTCTTGGTAGCAAAGAATTAAATCCAGAGTTCATAGGGTACAGAGCTCCAATTCCCCCGCTGCTATTCTTTTTGTCTAAATGTGTCTTCTGTTTGCTCCGTGTCAGTGAGAGGGAGAGAGTGGCCTCTCCCGGGAGGTGGGAAGTAAAGGTCGGACCTTTTTCAGGAAGGCAGAGCTCCAAATTAGGCCTTTGAGTCTTCAAAGCCGTCTCCGACCCCCGTAACTGCACTGCTCCCACCGGCGTTTCCTGGGATCCGTGTCCTGTGAGCTCATTTCTCCAAAGCTCCTCTCTGCCTTTAAAGGGGTTTCTGAGCAGAACCGTGCATTTCCAGCCCGTGCCAGGGGCAGCAGCTTCTTGTGGTAGCGGGAACGCGGCAGCTGAGGAGAGGGGCAGGGGCACCCGGGACCCGGTGGTGGGCATGAGACACCCTCCCCTTGTGCCTGCTTGGGAACACTTCCCCCATGGAATCTCTTGAGTATTCATTTACCCCTGAGAAATGGTAACCCCAAACCCGCTGTAACCCTCTCTTTCCCATTGGCTGTTTTTGGATTATCCCACTTCCCTCTGGAGAACTCCCTTAAAAACTCATGGCAAAGCGACCCGCGCCCTCTCCTGCGCTGGACACCCAAGCAAGGCTCCCCTTCCCTGGCTCTGTGCAATAAAGATCTCTGATGTCGCCGCGGGGGCCGCTGAAAGCCTGCACCGTCCGGGGAGGGTGGGGTCCTGTG
>VZRX01016269.1:125164-158202 GCA_013398075.1 Notiomystis cincta | reverse complement strand
TCACAGAATCACCCCATGACAACCACTCTCAATGTAATTATTTTTCCCTAATATCTAATCAGAGTTCTCCATGTTCCAACTTGAGTCTGTTACTTCTCCATCTATTTCTTGGCTGCTCCAAGAAAAGCCAAGCTCCTCCCTTTTCTGTGTCCTCCAAGCAAGCACACAGCAACAGCAATGACTAGAGGAATTTGATAAACTGATTGTCTCCTGGAGGAATGTACTCTATTTCAATGCCCAGGAAGTGAAGTTTGGCATAAGGCTTTGTGAATACACATATCGCAGCGTGTTTTAGATAGACAGGGATAATTTCATTACATAGTGGACTGACAAGCTGTCAGTGGTTGAACAGAAGCTGATGGTGCAATGAAGCTGTCTGACAAAAGATAGACCTTAACAGATTGAGTGTGATTTCTCTCCCGAGATCGATGCACTGTTTGGGAATGAAATGCAACTACTTGACATGAACAAGATGATTGAGGCTATTAACAAGAAAAATCTTACACTGATGGGGAAGAAAGAGGTGTTGGAAGGACAGGAGAACCTCAGCAGATGCCACAATAAGGAAACAAAGATATTCCTGTCATTCCTCTCTGGTGAAGGTAAACTGGAACTATTGCCAAAATCTTAATAAACATACAGTCATAGCTGCATTCTTACGACATCAACACTGCCTGACCTTACAGGGATTATTTGTTCCATAGTTTAAAAGATACCAATCAGCCTCCTCTCCAGAACTGCTGGTGGCATGTTGATTGGAACTGGCATCCTGAACCTGAACTTCCTCAACTTATATATCTGCAATATCAAAATAAGTACGTAGCCTATTTTCGCTTGGAGCAAGGAAGTAACTAAGTCTGAATTCTCTGCGCTAGGTTATGTTGCCATGAGCTCCAGGGTGCATAGAAAGAGGAGCATCAGTTTTGATTTCAGGCCCTTTTGCTTTTCACAGGCCATTCTCATGAGGTTATAACTCATAGAGGCAGGGAAAATAAGGTGAATAAGGTACAGTTTCAACAATAAAGAGACAGAGAAACTTCCACTTGAATGAATCAATTGCTTCTGTGCCACTTTTTAAACCATTACAAATAGATTATATTAAGAATAATCACAACAGGGAGAGCCAGAAAGTTACCTTGCAATATGGGAATAGAGAGTAATATATTAAAATTAAAGCAAAACATTCTACAGGTAAATATAAGAAGTACAGCCAGGAAAATAGATACAATCAATTCTTTTACCTGTTTCTCTGTGAGAATTACTCTACCTAAGAGTTGATTTTCGAGACCTTTCATGGTTACAGTAAAGTCAATGATGGAGGTTTGAGCACTAATTTCAGGAGAGTAGCACGGATTTGGCAGTTTTGTAGTAATGTAAAGTCTGAAGCCATTCATAACATCTACTTCCTTATCACCAACTTTCACCTTAAGAAAAATATTAAAAAGAAGCCTTGAAATATCATCAGATACTAAATACAGGAAAAAAGGTTACATTTTTCTGCCTAAAGGCATAAAAATACAGTTTTAAATCATACATCTGATGCAAACAATTTGTTGAGAATAGCCAAGAACCACTTTAAATGGCACATTCAAAATTATTTCAACTTCGAAAAATTGTCATAAGCAAAAGAATAAGGAACTCTATCCGTTACATATATTAACCAGTTGTGAACTTAAATCCTTTTTTTCTTGTATTAGCATTAATCAAATTTAAATGAATTTAATTTTTTATAGTCCTATCTTTATTAGGAGTTATTTTGCTAAGGAGAAGGTGTGGAGAGGGAAAGGGAAGAAAGGGGAATTTCCACATGTTTGCTCATTTGTTTTATTTTTACCTTGTTGGCTGAACCTGTTTTAATGATGTTTCTTTCCAAAACATTATCAAGTGCTGGGTCAAGCTCTTCTCCAACATCTTCTACTAAAAGAGGTCTTCCCAAAGAAAGGCTGTCTTCTAAGTGGTTTCTAAAATACTTGTGATTCAAAGCAGTGATCTAAAAACATAGATGCAATATCTTATGCCCGTTTACCAAGCTTTTTTTTGTTTTATATTTTTATAAATTATTTCATTTTCTTTAAAGTACTGACAAAATCAATGATCCTGTGAGTAGACTAGTATTAAGACAAAGGTTGTGAGACAAGAAAAGGTAATTTTATCATATCCTATTGCCAGATCTCATGGAAAGCAAAGTTCTATTTTTCATCTGCAAAGGCAGAAGAAAAGCAACACTGAGCACTTGCAGTTTTGGTATCCTATGAGTGCAACTACTCAAGAATTTCACAGGAAAAATTCACAGGAACCTTTCAGCACCTTCAGTTTTATCTTGCATAACATCTCCAAGTCAAACTGCAGCAGGGTCAGTTCCAAGGTAAGTGCTATTCTGGGTCTTTTTTCACCCTTGAAAACTAGAGGTTTACATAGAACAAGACCTTAAATACTCTTTGATTTAAAAAGTAGTCACCAGTATAATTGCAATTTTCAACATGTTCAAAAACACATTAGGCTTAGACTTTAATAGAGCTATAAACAAACTAATAATTATTTTTATCAAACTAAGCAACCATTAAAGGTTTCCACACCTAGATATCAATCAGCATGAAAGTGATAGTAATATTTTGAGAGCTATACTATTATCACACCTCAAACTACTTTTTATGGCTTTCAGGGGTTTTTTTTTAAAGCTAGTTTATTGGTGTAATCATAATTGCATCCAGTAAGGACTTTCTTCTTCATATTTTCTTGTTTGAATTGAATTTGTGTATCGTGCCTCAGACTGTACATTGTAGCAATACATCTTCCCTATATATTTGCAGAGCACTTAGCAGCTGACACTCATACCAGGGCAACAGAAATTAGCAACAATTTCTGATTAAAAGATGAAAAAATATCTTGCTGTGAATCTTCATTTATAAACACTTACATGAAATTATATTACTCAACTGGTTGGTGTTTTTTTCCTAACATTTATATTATGTTGAAAACATGTTTATTATCAGACATTGCCTATCCAGCCTATTTTCCTAACTTTGTGTTTCATTAAAATAAATTCATTAAACATATGGAGTCACTAATGGGTACTAATGGATACACTTCCACATCTAGACAAATCTCAAATCTACTAAAATATACCTGAGATATTCTTTATATCCAAACTAGATTTTTTATATAAATGACATTTCCTAAGCATTATGTGAATCACTGAATGTAATGCTTTGTAAACCAAGAGATTTAGGGGATTATGAAAGCATAAGCATTTCCATTACCTGAAGGTCATTTCTGCCTTCCTTATTTTTAATCCAAATTTTACCCTGTGCTTGTGGATCAATTAATAAAGGATAACGAGATGCTTTAGTGACAATGATTCCATTCTGTATGGATAAGTCATCATTTGGCAATCCTTGCAGGTTCCATTCACTGATAGTTGGAGCATCAGTCAACATTTCTATGAGGTTCAAGTTGTTCCGAAAAGGAATTTTTCGGCTTTTCATTTCCTTTTGCCAGTCATTTAACAGCAGACTGCGGAACTCTTGGTTAAAAGGACCAGAATAGGACAGAAAAGCTGTAGCCAAGAGTACATCACCTCAAACACAAAAAGGAAGGGAAAAAAAAACCAAAACAAATCAAAGCATTATAACTTTGCCAATTCTATTGATGAACAAGCTGTTTCCCTCACTAGCTGCTTCGTGTTTTTGTTGGTAAATGAAGAACACACTTTGACCCATAAAGAAGGCCAATCAATCTTTTTTCCAAGGCTCATTGCATAGCATGACAATGATACATTTCAGTAGAGGCCACATTTAGTTTGTTCTTACTGTGCAATTGTAGGAATCAAGAGATCAGCCTCTGGCAGCTCACTAGGGTCAACTCAACACACGTGTAACGCTGTTCAAAACATCAGATCCTGCTCAAGCAGGATATAGAAGAATGAACTTACTCATAAACTATCAATTCTATCATTTCCCTGCACAATCATGAGAACAGGTTTAAACAATGTTTGGGCAGGAGGATCGAGGAGAAAAACCCCTAATAAGTACGAATTCAATTAAATTATTGTAAATCAATTAGGAGTAATAGTAATAAAAACTGTCACAGACATCATTATGGAGGTCTTAAGTGTGACAAATTTTAATTTTCTGTTCAGTTTCAAAATTTTCCCCCTAAATTTCCTGACACTATAGTTTGAGGGGGTTTTGTACCTCTAAAATAGGAATGCAAGATTTAAACTGGAGAAGATATCATACCGAGCCCTAATATTTTTTGGACATTTTCAAGTTATGTATAAAAGAAATAGGGTGAATCTGTGGAGAAGTTATGCCGCATTTTTAGTAAATTGATACACATGTATACATTATATCAGCAAACAAAATACAACCTAATTACTACAATACAATCTATACAAAAATATCTGCTTTTTGCAGCCTTTCAAGGTAAAAGTCAGAAAAGAAACTTCAGCCCACAGTAAACGACGAGATAAATTTCATTTATTGATCTAACTAATGAACCAATTATTTATTACAAAATGCTTTAGTTTACAAGTGCAGATTCAAAAAATAATAATGACCTTCTAAGAAGCAAATTTTTATGAACATTAGTAACTGCAATTAAAAATATTGATTTCTACATATAAATGTCAGTGCCTGAGTATCAGTCTTCTCGCCTCTATACATACTCTGTTATACATATTTCATTGGTGCTTGCTAACGTATCACTCTCTTTGGACTGTTGCCTACAAATATCAGTCAAGTTAAAACTTTAGTGTACCAAATATGTCCCACCACGTTCACAACATGCATTATCTTTTTTTTTAAATATGAACTATAGCCTTACATTTATTTTTCATCTAACAGTGCTTTAGCAAGGGAATTAAAACAATTACCCTCATTTTTGAGACAGGGATCTAAGATACAAAGGAAAAGTTTGACATTTCAAATGTTTTCAGTTTCACTACCCATTACAACACAACTTCCTTTCAAGTTCAAAGGTGTGGATAAAAACTTACCAACTAGCCTCTTGGTTTGCATGGCAAATTCTTTACTCTGTTCTGTCCACCTCTCTTTTTCACCTGCTAGACCATTTATCAGACTTGAGGCAGTTTGCATTTTATGTCGGCAACGCTCAGCATCTTCCAGCAAAGTCTAGAGAAAGCCATACACCAAGAAAAATTGTTTACAGTCATATATCTAGTAGGCCAGAAAAGTCTTTACATCTCATTAAACCAGTAGATAACCAACAGCTTAGAAATATATTCTTAAACATCTCTATCACCATGCAGAGGAGGAAAAGTGAGATGGAAAAAATATATCAGGACAATCAACATCTCTCAAAAACATGATTCAATATTTCTTTTTAATATTTCTGTTCTTAATTTTTATTTTGGTGCAGTTGTTGAATAGTATGTAAAATTTGCAGTAGCTATCAATTCTGGGGAATTCTACTCACAATTTCAAATACATTATACATATATAGCATACATGAAATTCGAAGTTACAGCAGTAGAATAAATATATATACAGTAGTAGAATGAAGAATACAAATAAAATAGTTTTTGAGGGGGTGGGTTATAAGAGGGGAGAATATCAGAGGCAAAGGAGAGAGGTGGAAACCAAACGGGGAGTATTCAAGCACTATCTCTCTCTAATCCACTGTTCATCAACATTCTTTTCAAGGAATAATAGTGAAATTGAAAGAACATGTTAAGTATTCCTTAAAATAAGGGTAGAAACTTCTTTTCTGGGAAGAGCAGTTCACCTGTTTCTCTCTCATTGCATTTTCATACTCTGCCTGCACAGTATCTAATTCTTCTTGCTTGGCTCCCAGTTCTTCTTGAGCTTTCTGCAGATCCAGCATAGCACTGGTTAGGCGTTTCTCCTGAATTGCTAAATTAGCCTACAGAACATAAAAACATAAAAGTGTATCCATAAACAGAGAATTTCAGAATATTTGCTACAATTAATTTCAGAAAGTTTTCCTTTACTACATTTCCAAATCAAACTCTTCAGTAGAGATTTCATCACTCAGCAAAACCTTTTATTTGAATTTTACAACAAACTCGATTCTTATTTCAGATAGCTCCACTTGAACAGTTGGTTTATTGTCAATTAGAAAAGAATAATTAAAAATACTTCTGGGAATGCCAGTCATTCCTCATATGACACAAAATTTAGTCTGACATGGCTTGCAGAAGAGAAGGATGTTTCTAGGAGCCTACTTGATTTGTCCACCAATATGCTATGTCTAAATCTTGCTCCCCCCCTCAGTCATTCCTATTATAATAAAAGCTATTCTCTGTTAAACATGCTTGACCATGTTCTTCCTGACTCTCATTCAGCTACTTAGGCCTGGTTTTTTTCTCTACATAACACTGATGAAGAGTGTCTGTACAATGTTCTTATGAACTGATATCTGGAACATTAAAAGAACCAAATCTCAAGGCTTTTTTAACTTATTTCAAAATTAAGATGGAGCAATTGCAGTAGTGTATTTAACTAGATGACAGATGATTTAACCCCATTCAGTAGGGATCCAGAGGCATAAAACCACACCATCTCTTTCATAATTTTGACAACTGACGAGTGGACGTACATTTGAAATATATTTGATTGGAGAATTACAGTGTTCAAGATAATAAATTTCTGGAGAGGGAAGCTCCAGTTCAAATGAGGCAGATGAAGTTTCCCAAAGATTAAATCCTCAAGTGCAAACAGGTGAGTATGAGAAGGAGAAAAGGGTGTCTTGGACTAACAGATGTACCTTTAAAGGTAATACTTCTTTGTTGATGGAAAAAAATACTGCCATAGCTTTGGTCCATGAGCAAAGGCCAGCAACATTCCCACATACTCTCTTAGCTGTCTCAATGTTGTAGTCCACCATTTCAAAATAAGGGCTCAAAAGTTCTACCACTTCTTCATTAATTGTGTCTTTCTGAAATTGCTGAAAAAAAAATTTTAAAAGTGCAAGATACATAACATATGCATTAAGTGTAAATTATATATACATGTATTTGAGAACACACAGAACACTACAAAGGTCACAGGTGTTACTTACAAACAGCTAATATGAAGTTATTTGTCTTGTGCATCTTTGAGACTTTTACAAAGTTATGGAAAAAGTTTGCCTTTGTTTATCTTACTTTCACTATTACAGTTACACAGCTAATCATTGATTCAAAATGTCACTGGTCCTGCTTGAAATTTCATTTTGCATAAGACAGAGTAAGTTTTAACAACCTTCTAAAAGAAAAATAAGAGTTTAACTCTGTTTCATAAACATACATTTTACAAGACAGTCCTTTCAAAGGGCAAGCCAGCTATCTTACCCTTAAATTACGTTCTCTAATTAGTGGAACGAATTTAATTTTAAAGAGTTAATTTTTACTCTTTTCTCAAAAAAAAAAGCATATTTTTTTTATTTTTCCTCCTGAAAAGCTCTCAATTTTTTCCCTCAAATTTATTTACAAAGTATAATGAAACTCTATCCCAGGCAATCTTGAAAAATAGCTGTTCTCTGAAGCACAAATAGGTTTAATTAAGCACAAGCAAAATGAAATGTTGGAGTCCTTTAGTAAATTAAAAACCTTTATAAGTAGATGCAATGTGAATACCACTTAAATAACATCCATGTCACTACCAACCATAATCCATGTCACTACCAACCATATAAAGCTGGTCAGGCCTCCTCCTAGACCAGTGACAAATTAAATAAACTCAAAATGTAGAAATCAGAGATGATTAAACTCAGTGGAGAAGGAAAATATACCATGTATTCCAACTAGATAAATAGTAATTATTAGTTTTATTTATGGAAAAGGATTTGTTTACCAGTTAGTCAGTCTTTCCAGTTCCCTAGACAAATGCTATGAACCAAAAAATCCCAAATTTTAAAAAGTTCTGATTGTGTTCATCCTAATAACCATCTATGCTTTTGCAAGCCAGTGCACAAGCTGCAATGATGAAAATGAATGAAAAGTTAAATACCAGAAGAAAAGATGTTTTTTATCAGCTTTAATGAAACAGATAAGTAATGGCTATCCAAACCAAATGGTTAAAGCTTTGAGTCATTTGTCACCTACAGCAATTTCATTGCCTTACTTAGGGAAAATTATAATTGATTTATGACATGACTTTGCAAGAAGGATTCAAGCATATTTCATTCTGACATACTTATTCTCAAGCCCTTAACATTTCAGATCTCTTGTGTGATTCCTCTTGCACATTTGCTCTCCTATGAACACCAGAAAAAATATTGTCCCTTATTTTCCTACATTATTTTAAAAAATAAAAAAAAAGGCCAAAAAAAAGGATGCACAAGCACCTGTAGGCTCTGTAAGAAGTTCCCTGTTGTCATCAGTTTCAAAGACTCTTGCCACGATGGGACAGTACAGCGTTTTTCCGGATCAACTTTGACGTGGTTGACTTTGCGCTGGAAGAGCAGCAGCACGCAGTCCATGATGCGCATGATGAGGTGAGGAGGTCGGCCCAGTGTGCGGACAGTGGCAATATCTGCAGGTTTTATGGTCTAGGAATTGAAAACAAAGGGCAAAGCCTTTACTGTTACTGTTTAGTTAATAAAACATGGAGCATAAGCTCACCAACAGTACCAGTCAATAGGAGAAAAAAATATTGAGGTTAATTTTACCTCTAAAAATGCATGAAGCTAGAAGGACCTCCCAATCAGATTTTCATTATTAACTCCTATCAACTACGAGGAAACCTCAGCACAGCACCTCCACAGCAGCACTTTAAAACTACCATGAAGAGTTTTGATTTTAAAAAGAGAACAAACCAGAAATATATTGAAATTTTACTTGTTTTTCTAAATGCAAACATATTGACCAGAAACTGAGTCTAGAAAGGACATGCAGCAAATGAAGGTAATTAAGGAAACCAGTGAGAAGGCCTGATAAACCTCTATGTTTGCACCTTCTAATACATCTTTACAGGAATATTCCTGGCACAGAAGCAGGCCTGTGAGAAGAATAAATTATAATACTGTATGAAAACCTAGGCCTTATTAAGTAAGGCCAAGTAAGCCTGCAAGCGTAACACTGCAATTCATAACTCTACATCATGAATCAGAAAAGACTTATCAGAAAAGTCTGCTGAAGATGTTTCCTTAGGGAAGAACTGATTTGAGCAGTATCACTTACTGCACCACATACAGAGCAAAAAAAGCACTGAACAATGGGAACTGCTGACAGGCAGACCTGCTCCTGTAACACACACAACTCTGAGCAGAAGCTTTGCTGATTCACAGACAGTTTAATCAGTCCAAGTACATGACAGCCCAAACAGTAAGCAACAGATTACTGCGAGTGTTATGACACCTTGCTTCTTGCCTAGCACACGCCTCACCGGGAATTCATGAAGGCAGATTTTAATTACTTGTGTCTATACTTCAATAAAGAGGCTGCAAAAAAATGCAGACTACTTGGATCGTATTCCCTCTGCCAGCCCTTTGCTTCCCTTCAATATTCTGCTGCTTGTTAGGTTCAGTGTGCACCAAATAATTCACCAGAGTTTTTCCACATATCTCTGTTAAAACTTTAACTATTTTTTTCTTAGTGACTGTTAGGAAATTGAGCTCACCTTTTTTTGTTAATATACAACTTGTGGCAAAATTGAATTTCATTTGTATTTATTTATTTATTTATTGGGCACTTAATGTGCTGTTTTTATTGCAGGGCAAAGTGCGACAAAGTTTTACTGAACTTTGACAATTCCTACTCCAACTTTAAAAAACTAATCTCACTATATATTGAGAAATGCTTATAAGATGTTTTGTACCTACAGTTCTCTTAATGTAGCATTTATCATTCCTAAAATATGTAAAAAATTAAGTGAAATAGCCAATCACTTTTTTTTCATCTGGGTAATGACCTTTCTATTTATCAAATATTTTAATAGGTATTTTTCTACTCTGCAAGCAGAATTCTACTAGAGGAATCCCTAGCTAAAATTTGCAAATCTGTAATGATTATGAGATTCATTTTTTGAAATATGCAGACCTATACAGAGAAGATTCATGCTTAAGGGAGTGAATGAATGAGTGAATGAATGAATGAGTGAATGAATGAATGAATGAATGAATGAATGAATGAATGAATGAATGAATGAATGAATGAATGAATGAATGAATGAATGAATGAATGAATGAATGAATGCATGCTGAGAATATATATACATATGCTGATAGGTCACTTTTTATGATAGTTTGCCTTTCCCCGTTAGGCATAGTCAAAGTAATTTATTATAGAAAATCCAAGAATTTCAAGATTAAGCCCGAATACTTTTTTCCCATTGAGAAGTCTTACAATAATGCCAGCATTGCTTTTTCTTGAACTCAGGTTTTCATTTATTAGCACCCTACATTTCAAGAAGAGCAGTATTGTTTTGGTTCAGACACTTTAGTCAAAAGCAGAAAGTAAGCTTTAATAATAATACAGGTCTGGACTGTATCTTTACAGAACACTGGTGCTCTCTTTATACAGCAGATGCTGACCAGTCAGCATTGTTTATTTTTTCTCTTTTCAGAATGCTTGCCCACTACTGGGTGTGTTGTTTTGTTGTTGCCAGTTCTTTAACCTTTTGCCTGTGGCTATATATCAGGGTTCTATACTACAGACCTTCTCCCTTATTTCACTGTTCCCAGTTGTCAGGTCATTAACCTTCATTTAGACTTTTACACTCTGTCCTTTAAGAGCCATGGCAGTCAGAGGCTGTTAAACATCTCTCACTCAAAGTGAAGTCTTACATTCAGAAGATCCACTAAAATTTTTCTATACTAGATTTCAAAGCTAATCATGCCATTCCTTCAAATCAGTCTTTAACCATCACAACTGCTGGCAGCCTCTCAAATGGAAAGGCAACATTTCCAGTAAATCTACATAAAATCCTTTGAGGTTTGTCTATCCCTCAGTTTTTTTCTTCATACTTTTCTGTTTCTTGAGATGTGAGCTCCCTGCTAGCATGTAATTTCAGATTTCACTACTTCTCACAGCAAAATGTCTTGCGGCACATCCTCCTATAAAGTCAGCTGAGCAGACATAAAAGATGAATATTATGCAAGATCAACTATTATTAGTCTTTTTAAATCTTAAATATTTGGGCAAGGGATTATCATTCTATTAACAAAGTTTTACAAGAAAAGTAAGGTGAAGGAAATGAAGTCTTGGAAATGTCACGACTCCTAAGAAAAGGTTTATTTTTTTTAAAGACAGATAATAGAGGACCAGAAAACTTATTGAAAATGCAATTTCTTTGTGAAAATTTACATGGAAAGCACTTAGCTCATTGCATGCAAGCTGTTTAATAACAGTATCAATATTCCATTACTAGTCTAACATGAATCTGCAGTACATGATATATTAATTACAGTTTCAAAGAAAGTTAAAAGTCGCCCTTTTCTGAAAACTGACTATTTGGGGTTTGGTATTTGTGTGAAAAAAGAAAAACAAAACTGGACCTAAAAAGCCTCAAAATACATATATTTATTTTCTGTCAAGTGAAGAGTTATACAAAGCACCTGCAATTTTATATTTCAAAGACATCCACCTTCTCAGTGGTAATGTTATGCATGGTCCAAGGACTAACCTGTAAGGCTGCTTCTGCCTCTTCCAGAGCAGGCTTGGCAGCTTCCAACTTCTCTTCAGCAATGGCTTTGTCAACTGTGATACTGTCTACAATAGCTTGGGCTTTGTCTTTCACTTTCTGAACATCACCCTTCACATTCTCAGCAGCCTGTGCTTTCACTGTAACTTCTTTCAATACCTAAAATGCAAGAAAACCCACATGCCATAGTTAAAGGAATTTTTATTGTAAAATCATATCTGTCAAATTCCAGAAAACTCAAATAAGATCATTTTCTCCAAGATCCTTTTTTCCTCACATTTAACTTCATTTTAATTGATTACTCTTTTCAAAATAGAAGGAATAAAAGGAGAAAAAAAATCAAACAGGAATACACTTTGAAGGCTGTACATACCATGTCAGCTTTTTCATTGGCAATTTGAAGTTCCTTTTCTTTTACCTCCAGTTCTCTGCTTAGAGCAGCCACTGACTCAGAGGCCTCTTTCAATTTTTCCAGACCAGTATTTATTCTGAAGTTAAAAAGCAAAATAAAAACCATCTCATTCACAACGTAATTTACACTCTACTTTCCATCTATGGAACGATCACATCAATCAGAATGTACAATCGCAAAAGATGTTTTACACCAAAAATAAAACTTGGACAAGAATCTTCACCCAAGAGTCTGATGTCTTCAGAATCAGTAAAGTTGACAATAAAGTACATGAATAAAGTTTATGGCTTGAAATTTTACCCACCTCTAATCAGACAATGGTCTTTATCACTGCATAAAAATCCTACATGTTGATTGCATAAATATCACTGTCCTTCTTGAGCCAATACTCAAAGAACTGAGTTCTACACAGAAGAAAGCATTTTCTGATTACCAAAATTTTGAGAATATTATAACCAATCAATATTTCTTATTTGAAGTGGACATTGAAAAGAAACCAAGACCAAACAAAAGAGAATAACAGAAACATAGTATTGAGGTAAGACTTCTCTGATTCAGCATTAAAATGCCCCTTCAATAGTACTTTTTTCTGATCAAAAAGACTTCATTTGGGACTTTCCAGGCAAGTTTAAATGGCCTCTCCAGAGGCTGCTATTGCAAAGGCTACGCAATACTTGGACAGCTGAAAATATAGAACAGACAAAGTGTAACCCCCGACAAAGCAACTCAGACAGTGCAACTAAGTTGCTAAGTTTAAGTGGGAGAATTGGACTTCATGAACTAACTTGGTAAACCTGAAGGTAGAAAACAGGACAACACCCTTCTGTTTTGCAAATTTTCACCCCTGACATATCTACAGATTTCAAACTATATTTTACATTGAAGACAAAGAACATTTCAAAGTGAAATAAACTGGTTTAAGTCTTTCTTTAAGCTCTTTTTGACAATCTTTCAAAACTGAGAAGGCAGTTTTTCTTAAGGGTGATACCAATTGATACAATAATTGCTAATTTTACATTATATCTGAGTGTTCCTGGCATGAAGATATATCTGCAAATAGATATCATTAGTTTAATAAAGCATCTGAAAATAGGAATAGTATATCAAAACTACTTTAATTATCTACAAGTAAAAAGCTCAAGAGTCTAAGTGAGGCTCTGTGTTCACAAAACCCACTAAGGATATTTCTTACATGTTCATAACAGCAGGTTACAAGTGTTCAGCAAGAAAACAAAAGTTGCTGCCTGGAAAATTAAATGCTATTATCAATATGTTATGAAATTGCATGTAGATATTTTATTTTACTCTTTAAAATCACATGGGTATCATTTATGTTCACCTCATATTTCCCTCCACCTCAATTTTTCACACATCACTACTTCCCCCCCCAAATATATATAGTCTGTATGTTATATGACAAGAGTAACTAAAATATTTGAATAAGTTACCCCTTTATATAATTAGAGGAATTAAAAACATTTTTTTTTTGCTGTACAAGGAGACAAGCCATGCACTGAAATGAAGAGTATCAGAATATACCTACTTGGGGAAGAAAATTACAGAAAAACAGAAGTAACCTAGTAGTTTACCTCTTTGATAATGTTTGCACTTCAGCATGCTTTTCTTTGTACGTGGTTTTATATCCCTGAATAAACGCCAGGTAGGATTTGGGAGTCACATGTGTAGAACGTCTGTATCTTTGAAAGTAATCAAAACATTTTTCTGCCACTCCATCCTGGAATGAGCCCATACACTGCACAATTTCCTTCTTTGTCTCAGCAGTGCAGTCCATATCAAATGAGGACAGGAAGTGTTCAGATACTTAGGAAAGAAAGAAAGCCTAAATGTAAGTAAATATTTAGGAAAACAGCTTATAAACAAGTCACTATAAAATGAGTCAGTGTGTATTATCTTGGCTTTCACCCAGCTTCTGAAACTCCAGTCTTCTTTATTCTTCACAGTCAGATTCTGAAAACTATTCCACACTTCTCAATAAAAAGTATAGCCAAGGATCTGGCATTCTTTCATCTCCAACCTGCTTTTTCACTCTGAACATATCTACTACCTACCAGGGGCTGGGTAATCACAGCCTTCCTCTGTATGCCCTATCACAGACACATTCACAAATAATCTCTTTCTTTAGTAGCATCTTTGCCTTCTTTACAAATGCTTTCAAGCCATCTTCACGGGGAATTTTTCTTCAAACTGTGTTCAAAACCTTTCCTCTGTTAGAAATATTTCAACAGCCTAATACAGCAGGCTTTAAAGAAGAAAATATCTACATCAAATTTTAGAATCAAGTAAGTTTCTTCTGGCAAAATTCAACACAATTAAAACAGCTACATGACCGCTGATGAGAAAATTATGTCTCTGAAAAGATAAAACTGCAGGTACCTGCCACCAGAGCATCCTTAGGCCATCTGCTGAACCAATCTATAGTGCATCCAGAAATGAGAGCAGGGAACTTCAGGGCCCTGTTTCGGAATTTGTCACCTACTGGTGAAAAGCAAAGAACCACGTGAAGGTTCTGACGGACCCTGGCCATGAAGTACTCATACAGAGCCTCACTGGTTGGAGGTCTTCGCGGATGTTCCTTTCTGAAGGAGGGAATGAGGTCACTGATGATCTCGTCTACTTCATCGCGTGCAAATAAGTTTGATACCTTTGGGAAAAAGGAAGATTTTTCACGCTTTTTGAGGTGATCCAAAATAGAGGATATAGCATTAGGTTCTTTTAATACACAGCATTGCAGGAAGGGACATACATCTCAGCCACTGGAATTCTAGGACCCACCAGATCCTTTAAACCAGAACTTTTACTGAAATTCTTCCATTAAACAGACTGAAATCTAAGTTCCTGAAAAAATTTAAACCCCACTCTCCAATGGCTTTGATTCCTTCTCTTCATATTCCAATAACTATCAGTAATTACTCTGAAACATAACCCTGAAATTATAAATAAGTAAATAAAAAAAAATCCATCCCATCCATTCTGGGCATAAATTTACCATACAAAAACTAACTGTACCTTAATAGTTAATTTAACAGACAACTTTTTAAAACATCATTGATATTTCCCAGGTCTCAATTTTATTTTTTTTAAAAGCTATTCTCATGTCCCTTGAGACAGCTTCTCTCACACTAATCTAGGATTGTGTAGATTTTGTAGACCATATTCTATTTTAATAATACTCTAACGACAAAAAGCACTTGACTTTTAGTTTTTGAAAGTGTACCTTTTGACTTAAAATATTCAAATAAATTCTGTTATTTTACTTCAGAATGATAAATTTTAAAAAGCAGAAAATTGATCATGAGGAGACATTTTACCTCTCCTGATGACAAAACATTGTTCAAGTATTCCAAGAAAGACTCATCTTTGATCTCATTGTCTGTAAAAAGAAAACAGGTGCCTTTGCCTTGCAGTCCTGCTGTTCTGTATAAGAGTTTCAGATCGTCCATCAAGTTTAAAGTGTTGTATGATCTACAAAAAAATAAAATAATTTGTCAAACAAATACTCATCTCTTTTTTAAAAAAGTCTTCTGTCCAAAAGAGTAAAAAACCAAGCAAATTAAAGTTAGAAGCAATGTCTTGGAATTTAAGGCAAAAAGGTGCTTATTTCAGATAGATCCTCTGATGAGACCCATACCAAGGGACATTCCCACGTATGAATCTACAATTTCTTATGCAGCCAACATGCCTGCAAAAGATTTAAAATAATTTCACTTCTCTAAAATGACATCTTATTTGAGTGCCAAAATTTACCTGTCCAGTTTGGGAGGCATTCATTCTGAGGCATTCAAAGAAGGATTTATAATTTATTTTTTATCTTTCATAAGTTATTTCAAAAGAAACTGCATTGAGTTGAACAATATGAAATAAGGAAAATATATTTGGAAAACGTTGTCAAAATACTGATATATACATAAAAACTACCAAATTAGAGGGCAGGGATAAAGATTCAACCTTCTCAGATGACAGCATTTCAAATATTACAAAATAAATTCATAAAGGTATTTTGGATAGATAACCACCTATAAATATTTTCAGTACCATTTAATGTACTGTGTAAAGACTCAAAGATAAGTTGACGCAGCCAATATTCTAATTCTATGAAACACACAAAATAATGTACTACTCCAGAGATGGTAAATATTCACAATTATTGTAGAAAATCAAGCAAATCTAGTAAGTCTCAAAGGATTTTCATGTCCTTCTACTCCATGTGACTGTGATCAAACTACATTAAGCAGAGAATGTGAGCCTGTTTTATTGATAGGAAGAATTAAAACACAAAGTACTTTTTTAGTTGAATTTCAGGTAATGCTCACCTTGTCAACAATATCTGGAATGTGTCATAGCCAGCTATGAAGGATGCCAGTCTTGTCAAGCTCTGCTTTCCTGAGCCACCAACTCCAACTAGGAGAGCATGTCCACGAGGAGTGCGAATCACACGAGAAATCTGTGTAATATACTAGTTATTTATTGCTACAATGCATAAAAGTTACACATCCAAAAATTCTATGCTGCTGCATTAATAAAGTTATATTAGAAATGAAGAACAAATGAAATTTTAAGGTTTAATTAAGGGATTCTCTACTACCATTAACATATTATGTGGACATTTGTACTTTGCAATATTTACTGTTGGCCTGTCAAATAGTATAGCAACCATTTGATCCCATCACTGTGTATGTTCACTTATCAGTAGAATTATAAATCCCACAAAGGACAAGTAAATCTCAGCTGTGATTTCTTAGTGACACGGTATCACAGCATGACAAATTGTCAAAATTGGGAAGCAAATAATAATTTTCACAACACCGTGACCTCTGGATAACTTTTGTAAGATTCATCTCACCAGGTCCTTTCATTGTCACCAGAAAGACAGGATGTCCCAGGCATGTTAAATTCGGGACAAAGAGTCTTCAATATTCTCTGCAGCAGGTAATAATATTGCCCTCATAATGAAACTTGTAAAGCTTCTCATTTACTTGACTGTAAAAATGTACAGTATCAAGTATGAATATTTGATCACAGTGAAACTTCTCCCAATTAGATCTACATTTCTTTCCCACTTCATTATTTATCTTTTAAATCAAAAGGAAGTAGCTTCCTACTGCTCCACGTTTCCTTATAATTTAGTACTGTGTAAGGTAAACAAACACACCCTTTAGAATTCAGAGCAAAATTATTTCAGTGTTAACTGTGAACTGCATACAGAACTTGTCCCACTGCCCACAGCCAAAAAGCAATGCCATGAAATATGCATGCAGGTAGAAGATGTTACCTGATGCTGAAAAAACATGTCTGTAAGCAAGGAAGACAAACTTGCTCCACAGCCCATCAGCTGAAGGTGGACAGATCCTCCCAGTACCCAGAAAAGCCTACATTAATACCCAGAGCAGCACAGAGCCAACTCCCTCTCAAAGACAGGATAATAGTGGCCAGCTGGTGAGCGGTTGGTCTCCTCCATACAAGCAATGATGCACAGTATTGGCTTCTGTTCTCAATATTATCTTGAACATTTCTTTGATGACCCTAGAATTCCATCATGTCAAGAAGCAACCTGGGATACCTATTGATTTGCCTTTCCTCCAAATTTCTTCTTTCCAAGCTATTAGAAATAGTCATGCCAATTTCCTCTAATTTTAAACCTATTTTAATGTAATGTATTTGTTATTTTCCATAGTTTAATGTTTCATAAGAAAGATAAAATCAAGTATGAAGGCTTACTCTAAGCTTCTTTATTATTTAACCAGAGAAAGAAAATTTAATTTGCACACCAGCCTTGGAATATCACTGATCATTTCAATAATGGCTATTAGATCTTTTCCAGGCAGAGGCACACAAGCTGTTAATTGGAAACTTTGTTCTCTATTTAAGCAATCCCTCAGCTTTAACTCATTCAAGCTGTATTATGTCAGCTCAGATTAGGTATTACCTCAACTGTGCCTATCTCTTTTTCTCTTAGAAGCTGTCTCAGGTTTACACAGTTGTTCCTGTTTTCAAGAATTTAGAATCATAGAAGAACTACCTATTCATTTTATCTAAGCAAAGACTAATAAAATAGTTCAGGTATTTACCACCTAGCTACCCAAAGAAAATATTCCTGATGACAGCTGGCTGCTCAATGAAAAAATATTTACTAGATCCTGAGCTTATATAGTTGTTTTACTAGGAATAAATGAGAAACATTTTAGTAAGTGTGATAATAATTTACAATTATCCTAAAGAATCCTTGGCAGACCATCATCCATTCTGCAGAGAGAACCTTAGAAAGAAAGGGACTAATTTTGTGAAATGACAAGAATTCACACAAAAATTTTGAAAACTGCAGATGCAATGTGTTTGTTAACTGTAATTAAATTTAAACAGTTTTGATATTTAATATATTCTTTTGGGGGATGGTGTAATTTAATAATCTATTCTTAATAATTTATTATAAGAAATACTGAAAACCTCACTATTCAACTGAGAAAATAGGGGTTCTAGTGCAAAAAAAAAAGCTCTCCTTTGTACGAGGCCTATTCTGTGTGAACAATCCTATCAAGCTGCGCTGTGCTAAAAGTTATGGTCAGTTCCAATCCATAATCAAAAGAACTTTAAAAGCAGTGAGCATACTGTGGATCTACAAAAGAATTTTGGACTACATTAATTTCTACTCTGCTGCACGTACTCCTTCAGAAGCAACCAATTATGTCTTAACCTGAATTTCATTTGACTCATGCCAAAGACAGGAAGGGCTCCCAGAAGAATTAAGAAGAAGGAAGGTTAAAATAGAGCTAGAATAGCTAGCACCGTGATCCCACCAAACATAAAAGAGAGGTATAAAAGAACAGTTCCATCTGGTGCATTTTCTGAAAAGTTATTAATAGGTTTTAGTATCTAGTCACAGAGTGACAGATCAAATATTTGCTAGCAATAAATTAGTTGCTGCAGTTTTAGAAGTAATTTAACTTGATTCATGCATACCTCTACTCAAAGGGGATGTGGGCAAGTGAACAACAACAAATGGCAATCCAGCAAGACTGTACCTTGACTAAATGAACCATAGCATCCTCAAAGAAAACCATATCCATTCCAGTACCACGAACATTCTCATTGTATGTTTGTAAAAACTTATTTAAACGATTCCGGAGCTGATGAAATGAGGGGATTGGTTCATAGATTTTGGGAATATCTAAATTAACTTCCTCTGGTTTTTCATCTAGAACAAAAAGCAAGTAATAAAACCTTAGCAGTTTAAATAATGGACAAAGGTTCAATGAGTGGATAAGTAAGTGAAGATAACTAGAAGTTTCACCACCCAGAAACAGGTTTATTATGCATAATAGTATATATTAGATGTACATATGAAAGGGCTAAGTACACCCTGCCTGCAAGAAATGGTAATTTCAGATACTTAATTTTTAAAGATAATATGAGAAAAAAACTAAATAGCATTTTTCTCTATATCTAAAACTTGAATGCTGAAAAATTATACTTATTTAGGTTCTAGAAACAAAAGTGGCACCAGAGAACGAATGTAAATAAATATTGCAGATAAAAATTGCAATCTTGAGATGACTAGCACCACTAACAATTCATTTGAAGCTAAGATCTAAAATTTGATGTTTGAGCTATTTCATCTCAAGTCATCGTGTATTTCTCTCAGGGACAAACATATTATGTTTTTACAAACCTGAGACAAAAGGAGTATAGAGTACTAGTAAACATATTATTAATCTGAGAATAGGGCTCTTTGAATTTGATATCAGACATCATTTTTTTACATATTTAAGAGCTCAGAAATCAAGGTCCTGCTCTTACACTTCCACCAAAATGGGAAACACTAAATGCCACTATAGGGACAAATAAAGCAAAATTATGCTTGTTACTCTTTTCATTTAAAGCCAAAAACAGGAAGGGCGTTCTCAAGGCTCAGACAAATCTCTTGAGGACAAAACACAGCCTTTCTATATGAGAGTCTCCTACTTTGTATTTAGATGTAGTTTCATGCTAAAAGATGCACTGTAGGGCAGGTACATTTAATCTGTCACCAGGAAGGCAAATAATTTTGAGAAATACATTCATCATTTTGCATTTATTTTTCAGTTCAACATGATGGTTTCTAGTGTGGACTTAGATTTTCACATTAAAGGTCACTCTTCACCCTCTCAGAATGCTAATCTAAGACTGACTTATATTTCAGTCTTTTCTACACTGATGAAGTTTAGCAAGTTATTTAAGGATGTAATTATTTCCTTTCTTATACCAGTTTCCTTTTAATTCTATTCGATTCCTTCCAATCCAATATGTCCTATCCTTTATTCTCCTTTTGTCACTGTCTTCTGTCTACTTCAATTGTTCAATGAAAGGTTCAAATAGCATTGGTCATTCATGTCAGTCTCTTATTGCCTCCACTCTCCATCATTGCAGTGATACCAACACAGATAATTGAATCATCCAATGACCTTCCCCTAAACACAAACAAATGTTTTCTGTTCTTTTGTATCAACTAACAAATATTCCCAGGTCATTTAGTGAGGTCAGTGACATCATGTTTTTGTTTGAAAGACATTTGAAAGGTATTTCTATAAGCCATATGGGTTTTTAAAGAGATTTAACTAACACTCAAGAAAATTTAAATTAATAGTCATTTATTATGAAATCGTGTAACATTTATTTCCTAAGGAGTATTGGATTAGCCCAGAGACAGTATTTTTTAATCAAGTTTCTAGGGCATCTTACCTACATTCCTATCCTTCATCTAGTACTGCAATCACACCATTTCAAGTCGTTCATAACAGACTTCCTTCATCATTTTGGAATAATAAAGACTCATGCTCACTATTTGGCAGTTTTTTCTATCTGCCACACCAATTTAAATGAAAGCAAAGCTCTCCTATACAGACAATCCAGATAATAAATACAGACTAGAAATCCCATTAAGATAAAATATGCCACAGCTGGTAACATAGACTAACTTCAGTCAATGGACAAAACCTTTTGATGAAATTTTACAGCATATTTTCCTTAGCATATATGACTATCATATGCTCTTGCCTATTGTTATTTCTATGACTATTAGAGTCCATCTTTACCAGTTCTTGCAGGTACATCCCTTAAGAAGTCAACAAAGAATGCATCTTTTTCATGATTCACCAAAGCTTTTGTATCTTCAAATTCCTCCTCGATGAGTTTTGCCACAGCTGTGTGGAACCAATTAACATCTTCTGTGGTTGTGAAACGGTCAGCAATAACACACTTACATTCATGCTTCCACAGTTTTATCAGCACCTACATACNCAGTGGGTCACCTGGTCCAAACTCCCTGCTTGAGCAGGGTCATCCTAGAGAACATGGCACAGAATTGCATCCAGATGGTTCTTGAATATCTCCAGTGAGGGAGACTCAATAACCTCTCTGGGCAACCTGTTCCAGTGCTCAATCACCTGCCCAGTAAACAAGTTCATCCTCATGTTCAGGTGGAGCTCTCTGTGCATCAGTTTCTGCCTTTTGTCCCATTGCTTGGCACCAATGAGCAGACCCTGGCTCTCTCCTCCTAACACCCTCCCTTCAGATGCTTATAGACATTGGTGAGATCTCCTCTCAGCCTTCTCATACTGAGGCTGAACAGGCCCAGCTCCCTCAGCCTCCCCTCCTAAAAGAGGTGCTCCAGTCCCTTAACCATCTTTGTAGCGCTCTGCCAGACATGCTCCAGGAGCTCTATATCTCTCTTGGAACTCATTTGGCTTCCAAAGAAACTATATCAACTTTAAAGCTTTGCCCTTATTTCTTTAAAAATAACATTACCATTAGAAAAGAAATAGTATTTGGGGGGGTTCTTCTCTTCTATCAGAAGAAATCCCCTAAGCTTCTTATTCTGCCCAATAGCAATTTAAGATTATATTCCATTAACTATGGGAGAAGCATTAATCTAGCATTCCAAAATGAGGTGTATGAAGATTTTACTTCCCCAGCCCTAAAACCATATCCTTACCAGTTAACATGTTCATATATTGATAAACCACTATTCTAATTGGTCATTAAGTAGAAGATGGATGAAAATATAAGTATCATGGCAAGAATAATTTCATGCCAAACACAGATGTCACTCCCAACGCTACAGCCAAAGCAGCTAGAGAATAACAACCAAGACAAACATTTAAGTGTTTATATTATTTCTTCTCCAAATTCAATATATCTTTAAAGTCCTTCAGTTTGGTCGTAGGATGGAGAAGGAAAACCTGTCAGCCTGTTAATTCAGCACTGTTTTTAAACCTATACTATCACTATACAGTAGTAGAAAAAATTCCAAGTACTCTTTGAAGACCTTTTGTTTCAGCCTACAGCACTTTTTACAAATGACACATGCTATGTCAAATCTCAGAACTAATACGTAAATTTATAAAATAATATTTTGACTGGTTTTTGTTTTTTACACTTCAAAAGACATTGTGTGTGTATAGATACATAAATATATGTATATAGATATAAAATAATCTAAGTGCTCAATATTTTTAGTTGTAGAAATTAAAATCCATTCTGAAGTTTAAATTTTAGATGCAGTAGGATTCAGGAGCTTATTCAACAGAGAGGTACATTGTACGTGAAGCATTTCTATAACCAAAATATTTAACAAATGTTCCATGTTTACCATGAACACTGGTAAACATTCCAGCACTACATGTTTCAGAGCTTAAAACTCTAAATGACTTTTCCTTAAAACAATTAGAAGAGAAATTATGTTTTATTGCAAGAAAGATGGATTATGAAAAAAAAAATATTACTAATACTTGTTACTACTTGTTGCTTCCTTTTAAACCATAAGCCAGAAACCATTTGTTAGACAGAAATTAGGCAGTCACTGAAAGTCTCAAGACAGTAATGGAGAAGAGGAACTATTCAGTTTTTTAATCGATATATGAGCATTTTCATTGGGTTAAAGTAAGTTCATTGCTTCTCACTTCTTTTCTCACTTCTTCCAAATAAACTAGCATTTGTCAGTGATAGGAAAAGCAGATAGAAGCAAACTGTTGTGACGAAAGAAGTCGGTTTTGTTATCATTTTGAAACAAAGTTGTCGTTTCAGTTGGTACTATAAAAGCTGGACTAAAACACCTTTGTCTTAAAAAAAAAACCACTAAAGTTGCATTTTTTTAAAGCAAACTCAAATGCCAAAATAGTGTCTTCATCCTCTTTCCTACACTAATTATAACAAGGCCCCTGATGTGCTGCACTTGCCTGTGGTTCATTGATCACTTCTGATGTGGTGTTCAGCATTCCTTGCCAAATCCTCGAGAGGTCTCGAAGGTTGAAGACATAGTGAAACTTGGCTGGTGTGGGCAACATTTTCAGCTTGGTAATCTGCCACAGCCTGCGTGTCAATGGAACCAACTTGGCTACTGTTTTCTTCACATCATCCGAAAATCCCCGCTCACTACAGTAATGCCCTTCTCCAATTACACCTGTGGAAAAAAAGATTGCCAAATCAAAGACATCTTAGTGCAACACCAAGAGAAATGATCATCTAAAGTTTGTTTCTTTTTTTTTTAATCCCAAAACAATTTTTCAGTTTGTTGAAATGGCTTTCCAGACTTAATTCAAATCTTGTTCAGCCTTTCTTAACACCATTCTGCCACCAGCTCAGAGGTTATTTAGCTTTTACTTAACTGCCCATTAAAATGTACTTTTTTTCTCCCAAAATACCTTCCACAGGCTTTGAATAGTTAATCTCCTGTCTGAAATCAGTATGAGCCCATCCCTTGTGAAAGTCTAGTCTTTTGTCACTCGTTCTTAGCAGCAAGGGCACCTGAGCAACTGTCCAGCATTGTCACTAAAACTACACCTCTATGTCATTCTTACTAAATCTGAGCATGCCAAGAGTTTCAGAGATGTGACTGGACCTGAAAAACTTACAGATTGATGACACTGCAGGTGGGGAGTGCTTACTAAAGTAAAATGTGCTGGTAAACAAATCAGAGGGGAATTAAGCCTCGATTTTAACAATCATGTGCATAAATAGAAGGATAAGGAAAAATCAACTACTATCTTCAAAAATGGGATGGATAAAAAGCTAGTTTCTCTTTACCAAAAATTTTGTCAATGGAACAATTAGAAGGCAGGGTACAGTTGAACACCGAAAATTGTCTCTTCAGCCTCTGTGGAATGTCATTGCGGCCTCCGCCAGGGTGGATCATGGCAGCCAAAAACTGAATGTCCACAATGTTGGTAAATTCACCAGGTTTTTCCAGGTTATACAGTCCTTTCTGTTCCATCAGTTGCCTAACTATCTCATTAGTGACCTGTAAAATAACCAGGTTTTATATAGCAGAATATTATACAAACAACAGAATTAAATACAAGACATACTTATATATTTGAAAGACTTGACTAATAGTATAACACTTTTGTCCCCTAACCTTCTGCTTATTTGCTTCAGGATAAAAGTGCACTGCAAGAAATAAGCACACTTGGTAAAATCTAAGGATAAAAATCATGGGAGTAGAGGGGTACCCTCATTTAGAACTAATCATTCATATGACAATTTGCTCTCCCTTGAATGCTGCATGATTTTCATTACTGTTGGAAATACTTCTTCCTTTTAACACAAAATTTCGGGGATTTTTTCTAATCAAGCTCAGACTAATGCCTCTTTGCGTGTTGCAAATGATACAAAATGTTTCTATTAAGTGTCCTATGTAATAATGACAAGCATGGTTTTCAAGCTGAAATCATATAATTACTTCCATACAAAAGAATGCAAGATCCTTTTCTTTAACCACAAACGGGTACACTACATTTCTGTTTGACAAGCTGAAAACACCCCACAGACAGTACATCCTACAGCTATACTTGTACAGAAATTCCAATATTAATTTCCAAACCAATATACTTCACAACAACCTTGTCAATATACATAAATATTACTTCTGTTTTGTCTAAAGCAGAGAAGACACTTCTTACCTCTCAGGTTTCACAGTATTTTAATTATTGCCCACAATGTCAGTTTGCTATCACAATTTGTGTGCCAAAGACTTCTTATTTTTAATTATAAAATGAATGTTGTTAAAAAACATTATTAAAATTATACAGCCGTGTTTTAAGGAGTACTCAAACTGCTTCTTGCAGTTAGCATATTTATTTTCAATTAATTCCTGACAAATTAATGTAGATGTGTTCTTTAAAAAGACTGTTTAAAATTAAAGTTCTACTTATCAAATTTTCCTATTCTGAATGATTGAGAAGCCAATTTTACAGTGTAGCAGGAAAACAAAGACAACCTTTTGTCTTCTTTTTTCCTTTTTTACAAACTAACCTGATCTCCCCATTGATTGATTATGGGCATGTTCACATCATCAATGAAGACCGTCATCTTTTTGCCGGCAGGCGGACCGTAAGTTGTGCCCATGCGCTTATCCACGTAACTTTCTATTGTACGCTGTTACAAAGTAATCAGCAGCATAGTTACAAAGAGCACTTCATTTCAAACCTGATTCAATCACTTAAAAATATTGATGGCTCTGTTACATAGAATTTTACTAAGTGAGGTTTAGACAAGGTGCCTGCTGGAGGTAATTGCACCAGTTCAACTAGAATTGCTGAAATTCCAAGCTGTACAGTAGACAACCATGCCTAAGAGTTTCATAAATCTGCATAGGTTTGAAACTTTTCTTTCATTTTATTCATTTATCAGAAAAATTGATGATTGCTAGCAATAAAGATTTAATTAAAGATGTAGTTCTGGGAGACCTTTCCAGCAGGTATCAGTGCACTTCATAAAAGCATACAGTGATAATTGAACTCGCATATATAAATAGACTTGATGAGACAATTTTGCATAATGGTAGACTTACCACTACTGTTCTTCTCATCATCTTTCCATTTCTCTGTTCTTCTTAAGGTCCAGTTTTTATTTACTCTATATCAAGTGAAAGCTCACTTAACCATACACAATTTTTCTTCAGTGTAAACCTAAATATCTGCCTTCTTACACTATGCCTAGGCTTAGTCTTCTTATACTAGTGGCATCAGTTAAACCAAGATTTTAAGAAGTTAATTTTAAAGTACATGTAGTAAAATAACGTTTTGATGTAGATTGTTAACAGAAATTGACTTAGTCTTGCACATCTATTTCAGATGTCCTGATCATCAGACTCGCACCTATCACCAATTAAATCTACTTTGATTTTATAAAAATATGCTAATTTTTGTTTAAAGCCCAATAAATAGAATGAAAAATCCCAAGGAAATTTAGACCAAAATTACATGTTTATGTATTATATAACATGTTAATAATTTCTACTGTGCTATTCAGGCAGATGACAGGTGATTCATTAAGCTTATAGACAGCACTTACAGCCCAGACAGTACTTTGGCTTGGCATCCCAGACTGCATTAAAAATATTCCCCAAATAGATGGCCAGGAGGCTTAAGACACTTGAAATAATTCAAATTAGCTTGGTAGAAATTTGGACAGGCATTGCAGTTTGGGATTTAAGCATTCATAATTGTATGTAGAGCAGCTTCACTGCATGTGTTAATTTTTTAATGAGTAATTGAAATGACTGAAACTTAAATTGCAGACAGCACGCTTTTAATGACAGATTGTTGTGGGTAGCACTTATTTTACCCATGGTGTTTAGTGAAATCTAACAGCTCTTCCCAGTTAGTGAGAACTGATACATGTGACACAAAAACATAACATGATGAAGAGAATAATGGGCATATAGTATTGTAGAAGTCCAAGAACAGCTCAATAGCTACTGAAAAAGTTGAAAGGAACGATGTTTTTACACAAGTCTTAAAATCATGCATTAGGACACTTGGACCATTTGAACAGGTGCTTTTTTATTGTTCAGAATCTCTTTCAGAACCATCCTCCTGGCAAATTATCAGAACATTCTCTGAATCCAACCATCTTGTATGAGAAGATTAATCACTACTATACCTGGAAAATTAATGGGGTCGTTGCAGATGAAAAATTCAAACTCTTAGTCATGTGGCTTTCAGGGTTATATTTTGACATAAAACCTTTGATTATAACAGTCTTTGCAGTTCCTTGCTCACCAATTAGTAGGACAGCCTAGACAAAGACAACATTGAAATAAGATGAAACACAAGAGCTGTGTGTCTTGGCAAAGGCTCAACAATCCCATTTAGCTTTTAAACAGAAAAGAAACTAGAAAAGTTATGAAAAGTGAACTCTTAACAAGAGACATGTAGAAGTAAAATAGTTAACGTCTCATAGATTTTTTCAGGCCTGACAAGTTAAAAATATTTGCAGTTAATGGTCATGTCAGTCAGCACAATAAAACTAACAAGGAAGGGAGTTAATTATCTGAAAAAGGGTTTAATCATCTAGAGACTCAGTATCTGTAAAATTCCAATTGCTTACATGACATAGTTTTGGTGAAGAATAGAGTTGCATAACTTAAAGCTACATAAATTCTGTAACTGCCCCATGCTGGTGGAGTTCAGTCAGCAGAGTAAGATATCAGTCTCCTGACCTATGTGCTTCTCCTTCTTCAGCAGTACATGAAAATATTGGTTCTGTTCTGACCTGATCTCAGCTGTGATTACAGTTATTTCCACTACAGAAAGAAGGGGTGAGGGGAAAACATAAAGGTCTGGAAGCAGTGACTATTCAAGAGTTCAAGCATATTTGCAGGAAAGTAGCTTCTGGAAACACCATCATATATATCTAAAAAGAAAAAAAGAAGTTCTTCCTTTTAAATAACATAATATTTACTGCTAATCCAAAAGTTTTACCACATATACTGTTGGCAGTGCTTTGATATGAAATATAAAAAAAGTACCTTGCCCTGTTTTGCTATGGTTTCAATAAGGAAATCCATTCTCACATTGTCAACATTAGGCACAAGAATTGAGCCATACTCTGGTGTACCACTACTGGGATATACATACTCTCCCACCTGTGTATTCCAGTGCATCCATGTACCTAATAAGAAAGAAATTAATGGTTTAGAAATACTAGGCATCATCACTTCCTTTATTTTCTATTCAGTTCACTCATCTGTCTGTGCTTCTGTCTCATGTACAGCAATCCTTCTCTGTGTATTCACACTAAAATTCATAGAATCATATAATCATAGCATCCCTCAAGTTGTATCTAAGAGGCTTACATCTCTTTCCTACATAAATTATGACAAAGACAAGGATTATCTGCTTTTGTTCACTTGACAATTCATCGCCACAAAGTCCATGCAGCTTCTTGTAGCAATATATCTACATTCTGACTTCTCCCTGGAAACAGGGAAAAAGCTAAACACAACACCACCAGTAAAGTATAGCCATAAAACAAAACTTGCTAAGGGGTGCAAAAGAAGGTAAGTTACAAAATACTTCTGAATTAATTCTTTAAAATAATTACAATTTAAAAATAACTTTTAAATTTTGGTCCATATCACCCTGCTGAGTTACTAACCATCAGATGCCACATAATAATCAAACATTGTATCTTCACTGCCTTCTGGGATACAGGGAAGATCAAGCTTTATTGTTGCATGGTTTCGAAGCCAGGATTCCATTTTGCATCTGTCCTCCAGCTCTAGCAATGCTCCTACACTCCACATAAGAGAGAAGATGTACAGCCTTTCCAAGTATTTTGGAGTCAGTTCCCCACCTTGTTCCTGAAGGATTGAGTTAGGTTTTAGTAACATGAGGCTAGAAGTCTTCAGTCACATTTAAATTTCGAGATGCCTTCAGTGATCAGACAGAATCAATATAAACTGATAACAAATCACGCAAAAAAGAAAAAAAAAGGAAAACTACCAATGCATGCTCCATGTGCTTAACATAAACCAGTGCTTACCATCAAATCCCAATGTGAAAGAGGTCACATCCCAGCTATTACTTTCTAATGAAATAGAAGGTATTCCTTACTAACCTGCATCTCCATCGATGTTCCAAGTCATCGACAAATCCCTGTCTACAAAACATCATTACTTAAAATTATCTCCAATATGTTAAGTATACATAAAAATATTCACACTACCCACCTTAGATGGGATAAGGCCCTGCAGCATATTAATGCTCTGCATAATCACAAAGGCTTCCAACATCTCGGTCTTGCAATGCAGAGACTGAATGCTGAAGCGGTACAGTTCTGGGAATGATGACGAATACAGCTGACGTAGAATTTCAGCCTCTTGGAAGGAACATCTTTTCAAAAACCCCTGTTGCAAAGCATGTCAAGAAAACAAATTTGGTTCCCAAGAAAGTCTCAGTAAGTTCAAGTATAGTAATTCAAAACATTCAAGAAGACTGGAGTGTTGATTTCTTGGGGGGTGGGGGGAGTGGAGAATGGGAGAATGGGAGCTGGGGGTGGGTGTGCAGTTAAGATTCCCTGCCCATTGGGCAGGGCTTAATTAACAGAAGGTCAAATTTTACCCACATATGCATAATTCCTACTGGATGTTAAAGATTAAGAGAACTGAAAAGAAAAATCTGTGTTCAACAGCACAAAAACATTCTTAAACCATTCTTAAGTATTTTTTAATCACAACAGCTGTGAAAGGTATTCAAAAACACTGCAAAGAAACCATACAATATGTACTGAACACAAATTTTACTTATTCTACATGTTATTTCTAACAGGGTTAGAGGATAACCAACAGATTTGGCAGATGTACAAAAAAAGGCTATCGGGGGGATATCTGCTGGTGTATGTAGTGTTTTTATGGTGTATCTCAATATCTGTAATATTGGATAAAAAAAAAAAACAAGTAAAACTACCTATTTCTTAAGATCATATTACAAGATTCGTTCTCTGATGCCTTTAAATCAAAGTAGTAACGTGATTCTTTGAGTTACCTTGAAGTTTTCTCTCATCTGCATGGCAGAATACTTTTCATTTACATCCCATAAATCCATTTCCTACCTAAAATACAATCATTAGCAAAAACACTTGCGGATTCTTCCCCAAAAGTCAAATTAAAATTTGGAATTAATTGAAATTTTAAAAAAATTGTTTAAACATAGGATGCTTTTCTCCTGTGAGAGTATTAAAACTGGAACAGGCTTCTCAGTGAACTCCTGGAGCCTCCATCTCAGAACTCAACAGGACACAGACCTCAGCAACCTCTTCAAGGTTGACTTGACTAATGTTGTATTCAACATCATTTTCTCTAGAGGTCCCTTCCAAGCTCAACTATACTGTGCTTCTATGATTCTTTCTACTACCTTCATAATGTTTTGAAATTCTACTTTTACTTCCCAAAGTAAATAAATGTTGGGATTGATCACAAATAAGTATATACATGAGAAACCTTTCTAGAAATGGGTAGGTGGAAAACAGTGATAAAAATGAAAAGGCAGGAGTACTTAAAATAGATATCCAAAAATTCATGATTGTTCAGAAAACATTAAGGGTAAATAGAAAAACTGATAAGATGCTTTTCTTTGGAGAAGGTTGATGGGTAATGGATCACAATGGACCTTTGATCACTCTGCAAAATCTGCTTAAGAAGCACATTACATGAGAACAGCAACATGAAAACTTTGAGAACTATTTCACTGAACCTGGAAGTTGCATATGTTATAGTAATGCATCCCAGTAGGCAGCTTTATTTAGTAAATATGGTAAGGATTGAAAATATAAACATATACAACAACTTTCTGAGTTATCTCTATTTGTCTTTAATTATTTTTTAAGTTCTGAAATATAAACAAATACTGTGTCATTCATCATCTGAGAATTAGCAGGGTTAACATCTACCCTGGCCTGTTGGAATATGCAGTATATTGCATTACAAAATAGATTTAAAGGGTAGTATACAGAAAAAGTCATCAAGATATTTTATTTATGATGCAAGACCAAACCAAAAAAAACAAATAAATGGTGTTGGATCAAATTATAAATAACAATACACTGTAATTTTATAGCAAATTTTATAAAGGGAGAAAGGAAGAGAAGTTGGAAATGTTACTTCATGGAGAAACAAACATAACTCAGTTTATGTAATCCAAACTTTAAAAAAAAAGTTTGGTTTTTTTAGTCTGTTTCTATCACCAAAATATACTAAAGTCATAAGGTTATGGATTAAGGACAACTACTTTCATACAACACTTCAGCACAACTAAATTTAGCCTGCATCTCACTTTAAAGTGAGGAGGCAAATCATGAGTGATAATGCAAAATAAAATGCTTTTCTTTCTGCTGTCTTTGCAGCTGAATCTTTAGCACAATTTTAACATCCAAGAAGTGGTTGTCTGCAAACTAAGCAATGCAAGGAGGCAGACATGTGAGAACCTAACATCAGTAGGCCCTGTGCAGTGTTGGAAGCACAGAAAGGAAAACACAAGTGGAATCTCATGGGACCCACTGTCCTAGATTCATAACTTAGACTTTCCCAAGTATCCATATTAGTTTAAAACCTAAAAAAAAAAAAAGTAAAGCTTGGCAGTAGCATACATAAGGCACTTGTGTTGACTGCATGTATTTGCATTGGTAAAACTGAAGTTTTACCAGCCAAATTTTTAGGAAACTTGTTAAACACTTTTTTCATAATAAGACTACAAATATTTTGGACTTGGCAAAGGAACTTATCAAATGAATTAGCAATGATTCTCAAGGATTGCAGAAAGCTGTGACTGAATAGAGTTCCATGTGATTTAATATCACTCTGAAAGGAAAAAGGTTCAGACACTACTAGAAAAATATGGTATCAGCCTTCTACAGCAACCCTCAGTTCTTCACAAGCAGCAAACTTCCAAGTTTGCAACAATTCAACAGGACATGGAAGCACTTTGGACTCAGGAAGGAGTATCTGATGACAACCCCACTCCTTTTCCTCTTAATGGGCTAAAGCTAACCAGGATTCTGGTGCCTTCCCTAGTGGGTCTTGCTGCTCCTCACCTATTTTCAGGGCTTTATACCTGACCTGCCATTTCAGATCCTCAGGTGGAAAAGAGACCTTGTGTCCATTGCCCGAAATCACACATTTACAGCCTTCCTCACCTTGGTGATTTCTGTTCACCAAAATACATGCCCTGGCTTCACTTTTCCCAGAGGGGCCCCACTGTCTCCAGTCCCAAAGGGAGGCACCAGGCACTGCCTGGCACTCAGGGCTTGGACTACACCATGCAGTCTCTTCTGATTTCTGTCTGGGCTGAAACCTCTAATTTGCTAAGGACAGTGGTTCTAGGCAGTGCCACAAGCCAACTTTTACTCCATTGCCAGACAAATCAGGGTTATAAACAAGCAAGCTGTATAAAACTTCCAAGCATGAGAACCCTTACTGGTTAAAGAAATCAGAAATCCGAGAATAACACAGAGCAATCAGAAAAAAGGCTGACATCTCAAAGTAAATGTGAGGCCAACTCACATATTTACATATTTAAAAGTTTACATATTTACAAGTATTTTCATAAGACTAGTTAAGAAACACTAGCTAGGTGAGGATTAGCTGCATTTTCCACTGGTACTCTCTTTGATTTGGAAAATGAAATTACTGAGACTGTGAAACATTAATATTAAAAATTATTTTTAAAAAAAATTTTACAAATATTTTAAAAAACTTGTTCATGTGATACATTCTGCAAAGGAGGACAGTAAAATTTAATCTGTTAGCTCACAGTAACCTATTAATTTTGTTCTTTTGAGTCTGAAAAACAGGTGAAACAAATACACTACAAACACCTGGATGGTGTTCCAATTTCATAAACAGGAAATAATTCCTATGTTAAAGTTTAAAGTCCATTCAAAATAATTTAATTGGGGATTATATTGAAATATACCAAGTATAACTGGGGTTTCAGGGGAAAGTAATTATCTGTATGATCACAGCAATCAGTGTCTTAGCTGCACAGGAGAAAGCTTTCATTTTTGATATTCAGGAGACAGTCCACGTTTTATCAAAGCAAAATAATGTCAACCAAACATTCTCAACAAGACAAGAAGAAATGCAGAGAAAAAAAATTAATTTTTATTTTATTTTTTAAAATGTTAATTCTGAGTAGTCCACTGATAAATTTCTAAGGTAATATAGGGCTTAAGAAAAAAAAATCAGAAATCAA
>VZRX01016269.1:93499-125079 GCA_013398075.1 Notiomystis cincta | reverse complement strand
AAAAATCAGAAATCAACTTGTTTTAACTGCTATTGTCTCTGTTGTTTTCTTAAAAGGGAAGAAAACTGGAATTACATGCCAAAAGCTTTGTTGAAATATATTACTATGGAATATTTGGTAGATTCTTGGGAACTCTCATATTTCACCTTTAACAAGATTTTTGCTACATGAAAAAAAATATGCTCAAGTCTCAGAATTTGTCATTCACTACATTGTTACAAGCATTCTGCCATGATTAGGATTTATTTTTACTGGGTTTTAGAAGATGAAAAATTATATATAAAATAAAAAAAAACTTTATAAATCACTTTGATATTTCAATATGATATATGCTAGTTTTGACTCTAAAACACACCTGAAACATGTTCTGTTTTTCTGAATTATTCATTTCATGCCAGAGAGACAGTAACTATTGCCTGGTTTTTCAGATACTTTGCTTCTAGGCAACACCAAATAATAATATAAATTTTAAAATGGCATGCTTTGATGCTGCATTAACTTTATTTCTGGCTCTAAATCTGAACTGCAGTAAGTTTTAAGAAATAGCAAGAGAATTTAGATTTTCTTGAGGATTTCAAGTTTCCTGAATTGACTTCACTCTTTTTCCCTCCTTGGTCTGGAATTGTACTATGGGCTGCTATGTAGTCAGTATTTTAACAGCTGAATTGTCCTTCAATTGCATGAAATACTTTTAATTACACATTTTTTCCAAAGTAAAACAATCATGTTTTTAAAAGTGTAGTATGTTAACTATATTCCTTAAAAAAATCATTCACTCTTGTATAAACTACCAGAAACATTGCTATTTTAAGCACTGACCTAGAAGTTTATGCAGAAGGTATTTCATAGAAAAGGCACAAAAATAGGTCGTAAAGAAACAGGTGAAGAGCTGAATAATTAAGCAGTAAAACTTTCAATACAGACACAGACACTTAGCTGTTGTACCTCAAGGATAGGACTCCAGCCGAGAACTGATGAGCTCATGAACACCATCCCATTTCTTGAAACTGTTGCTGGAGAAGCATTATCAATGTTATGAGGCTCAAAGACTATTTTGCAGTTTGGTGCCATAGGTATCCGATCACCGTTTGCTAGTGTCAGAGTTCTGTTGTCATCCAGGACAGAATTAAGGTTCTCAATCCAAATAGCATCAACTGGACCATCAAGAACTATCCAGATGTGGTCACCTATAACCCAATATAACAGATAAAAAGGCCTATGGATGAAGTGCTAGTTTCTTTCAAGAACCAGTTTCTTATGTCTGCAAACAAATTTTTAACTAATTCTGAATTCATGCACACAGATATAATCTCAGCTTTTAATACAATTACTGTTTTCATCACTCAGTTTCAGTTGGGTATTCCTTTTGTCACCTATTGATAACAGTTACCCATTCTTCAGCATATAAAGTGCCATCAGCATAAGTCACCAGTTTTTAATACTCTGAAAGTGTTTTATGGATCCAGTCTTCGAGACAGTAATAAATTAGGTTTATTTCAAGTTACATAAAACAACATGAAGATATACTTAAACACCATTCATTTGTTTCCAAAAATTTTTATAAATGTAGAGAAATTAAATGAAAAGAACACTTGAAAAATCACTCTTTCAGATAGCATGCACACTCTCATAAGTAAAAGAGGTCCATTAGAGGAAGATTCTTGTCATCTGTCCTGTCCTTCAACTTGATCCTTTTAAGTTTTTCCATTGCTTTCCATTTACTAACAGAAATGTATTTGAAATCCTGCCTCTGTTTCCTAGGAGGGTCTGGCTCTGTTCTGCTTGCCTTACTTGGGTGCTGAGCAGCAGATCCTGGAAGGAAAGAGATCCCACCTTGGCTTCTGGGTGCCCCTCCCTTAGGGAGCAGACAGCCCCACTGTGCACTGCTAGACAGCCCTTTAATCAGAGGTGGTCCATCTGCCTCCAGAGTCAGTCCTCACTATGAAGGCCTAGGTGGCTTGGAGCCCTGCTAGTATTGAACCAAGGTATGAAACAGATGATAAACTTTTTATATGTGGAGGGTTGTTATAGCTACAGTTCAGGCATCCCAAGCATGAGATGGTCTGGAGTCTGACTCATAAAGAGATATTACAGAACTCTTAACAGAGTAAATCTGAGGAAGTCATATGAGTGTATTTCATCCTGAAGGAAAAGATGAAAAAATCAATAGTTAATGCTATGCTACATTCTCAGGGGTGCTACATTTCTAGATTTGAAACAAGCCTACCAAAATTAAACTAAAAATCATTTTCTATTTTAAAAGTATCTGTATTTCTGAAGACTAAGAATTTTTGAATTAAAATAGTGCAACAAGTGTTAGGATTTTCTTTTATTGTTTCTTTTAAGGCACAGTTATGAGATTGCTTACTAATTTTCAGACAAAAAGGGGAAGAAACCATCTAGGATCAAAATATCAAGGCCACTCTTGTAGTTGCAACTGTGCAGGGCTAGCTAGTATGACACAACTGATGATATTTATTTGCTTTTAATATAGCAGCTGGAGAAAAGGTAGAAATCTTGACAGCACCAAAATTTTTATAGGATACCAGTGCTGGGGGAATTGACTTTTACCTTCCACTTTTCTTCCACATACAAGGCCCTAGTATTTAAAAGAGAGAATTCAGTAAATGTAGTGAAATAGTATTTGTTACACTACACAATTTGAACATAGAGCATATAGAATAGAGACTGTAAAACGGACAGAAGCTCTTCCAGCAATTTCCCAATGCTTCTGTGTAAGAAAAAAAAAAAAAGACCTGCTAATGTGCTTCATAAAGAAGTCCTGAAGCTTGGGGTTTTATCTTCTTTTACTTTGAATGGAAGCCTTCCTCATTATACTGGTATTGGCTCTGGCTGAGCTGGAGTCCACTTCCCCACAGCTGCCCTCACAGAGCTGTGCTCTGCACTGGTGGCTGGAAAGGTGTTGATAACACAGCAGAGTTTTGGGTACAGCTGAGCAGCGCTGGCACAGCATCAGTGCTGGCTCTCAACATTCCTCACATCCAGGGGCTGGAGATGGGCAAGAGCCTGGGAGGGAACACAGGCAGGCCAGCTGACCCAAACTGACCAAAGGGATATTCCACAGCATGTGACATCTGCTCAGATATAAAAGCTAAGGAAAGAAGGAGGAGGGTGGGGCCTCTGTTATTTACAATGTTTGCTTTCCAGAGCAATTGCTAGGTGTGCTGAAGCCCTGCTTCCTGGGAAGTGGCTGAACATCGCCTGCTGATGGGAAGTAGAGAACAAACCTTTTTTTTCTCTGTGCTTGTGCTCATGCAAACTTTTGCTTTTACTTTAGTAAACTGCCTTATCTCAACCTATGAGTTGTTTTCCATTCATCTTCTCTCCTCTGCCCAGCTGGGAAAAGGAGTGGTAGTGCAACTTGGTGGACACCTGGAGTCCAGCAAGGTCAACCACCACAATACCTTTCTTTGCTCTTAAGGTTTTTCTCCAAAGTGTTGAAAATATTCCATCTGTCCAATCATTTGTTGCCACATCAAGGCGTCCAAACATTTGTGGAGCTGTTATAGCTTTAGGATTCATTCTCATTTCTCGATGTGGCTGTCCACAATCTATGAAGGCAGATCACCAGTTAGTTTTTATATTTCTTTTCAGCAGTAAGAGAACTTTGACAAATTCAAAGTCATTACACCCAAATGTATGCTTTAATATGCATTCATAATAATATGAACTTGTGCTTTTACTTGAAAAACTTCTCTTTCTATACAAAATTCATTAATTGGAGATATCAAAAAAGCAGAATGAAGTTCTGAAACTCTCAAACATTGGATTCACATTTCATAGCTTCATTGAGATCAGAAAAACAGCAAGATGAAATTTATTCAAGGTTCAGTTTAATATTTTGAAGGCTTATCAAACAACAGAATTTTAAAACACTTGGTTTGGTTGCACATTTTTATAACCCAATGAATAAATACCATATGATTGATTACTTTGCCCTTCTGTGCACTTACAGATTAGAGTAGGTAAAGTATATGATATTGGCATATTCTTATGAATTCTCTTAGACATTAGAAATTCTATCTAGCCATGCCAGGATCATATATCCTTTATTTTTCTCTCATTAGCAACAGCTTAAAAACTACTATGCCAGAAATGTTTAGAAAAATCCCAATATTAAAACTTAACTGGGACCCAGTAGTAAGATGTTAAAAGAAAGAGCTGAAAAAACTACGTATTTTAAAATATCTTCATTATAATCAGATTTCACTAGCGTAAAATAGAAGCCTGACAGATCATGTAGTTTAATGTTTCATGAGGTTGTGTAATGTTTCATGAGGTTGTGTAAGAAGATGAGCTTTGTAAAAAATGGTGAGGTGGCTTTATCCTGATAGTAGTTCACATCTCAATGCTAGCAAAAAAGATAGGAAAATAGTGTAATGCAACTTGGTTCTTTCTGCTTTTTTTCCTAAATGGAACAATCATTTCTGCTGCAATGTAGAGCTTGAGGTGTTTCTTAAGCACAGCACAGTTCTTCATGGATGAGACAGCTTGCTGAACTGTTTTTTACAGAAATTATTCACTTCTGGAAAATCCTACAAGCAGATTGTGAAATGGGGTAACACAAGCTTGCCTCAAAAGAGATGTTTTTCTCCCCAAGCTATGACCTTTTATTTTAATAAGATAAAACAGACATTCTTCAACTAATAATTTTGTTCAGAAATACGAATGAGAAAAAAAACACACACAGTCTTCAAGCCTCCAGCCAGGACACAAAATTACTACCCTTGAAGAATTTGTCACTGCCTAAACCAGGAATCTATGGTTACAAAACCAGTTATTTAATATTGCAAAGACCCTGTCTTCTGCACTGTGCTCAAAAAAACCTAAATACTTACGCTTAGCAAAAGGTTTCAGCACTATTTCAACAAAACCCAGGAGATGCTTTAATCACTTGTCTGAGCTGCCTATCTAGACTATATTCCTCTTTCTTAATCCATCTACAATAAGAACTTCTGATAAAAGTAGGATAATATAGAACAAAGGATCATTCATGTGGCTTTGAATTTCAGACATTTTAAAGCTTTTAAAAGATACTTCTGGAATAATTAGTATCTCGACACACAAACTCATTCTTCCAGTAATATATTCTCACAGTGAAGCCATTGAGGTTTTCTGGGAGGAGACAATGGGGTTTAAAGTTTACAGTGTATCAGTTCACTAACAATGTATAAGTACTGACATACCTGTCATTGCTTTCATTAAGGTGTGGATGCAAGTAGTTTTTCCTGCACCACTAGGTCCTAGTGTCATCAACCCATGCCTCACTCTCTGGGTTTCAAAAAGCTGGATAACTTTCAATTTCCAAGGAGGATGACAAACAAGGCCAGATTCCTCCACCTAAGAGACAGTGACAGAAAACCAAATTACTATTATTTTAGAGTGCCAAATATATTTTGATGTCTTTAGCTATAGATAGATAGGTATAGATATATCATCAACAGATTACTACACTCTTTTAAAAAGTTTTATGTATATTAAAATAAAGCTGTTGGAGAAAAGATATATTTGGTATTCAAATATGTACTCAGAAAAATAAGGTCAACCAGTCTTTCTATATATTATAATCTATCTATTTGATATACCTATAATATATCCATTACATATATACATGATATTCTTAAGTTGGCCCTACTGAAATATTACAAACCCCTAATGGGAAATTAAATAGAAGAAACGCCATTGTAGGTAAAACTTTTCTCAAGTTCATATTCCAATTGTTAAGACTTTAGACAAATATTAAATACTGGGTCACATAAGGCAACCTCATATACATGCATTTTTCAAACTGGACCCCAGTAACATAAGAAAACCACAGGACATTATAATCACAGTCCAGTGACCTCCTGAAGAATAAGCTTAATAATAATATGCCAGTGGTAAAGATTTATGGAAAAGCTTACTCCTCTAAATAATAAAATATGATACTGCCAGCTGGATGGACTCCACAACAACAATTTTCTTAGATGTCACTTCATGACAGTTATGCCACAGCACTACAGATCACAAGAAACATCACCTGTTTGTCAATGGCTGCTTCAAGTTCAGGATAGCCTGCTTTATCCAGCTGGATATCTGGAAACAGATCTTCAATTAGACTCAGAAATAAGGGTTCATCTTCATCAATCTAGTGAAAATCAGGGAAAACAAAAATCCACACAGATTAAAACCTGTTCTAGTTATTTTATCAACTTTAAAAAGAACAATCTAAATCTGGAAGACCTAAAGAAATACTTGAGAACATAAGGAACTATCTACAGTAATCCTGTAGGTGCTAAACATTAGGACACAGCAGAAAGAGATCATGTGATGCTTCTTTTAGTCAAAATAAACCATTTGCTAGGTATTTAGATAGGTGAGATGGTACTCATTACTATGAATAACGGATTCTTTCAAAAGAGTGACTAAATACTTAAGGACAAAGTTTCTAAAGTAGTTAGTGCACAGACATCTATTTTGTCACTTACTTCTAAAGGCAGCACGGAAAATATGGAAAAAAGTTCGGAAAAATTCAAGGTTCAATCTGGGTAGGAAGCCAAGCAACAGACAGCTCTTGCTCACTCCCTCCTCAACCCCACACTGGGTACTGTGAGAAATTTATCTCTATCCCAGTGAAAATGCTCCACTCAGAGAAGGAAACATTCCAAGCTAGCTTCAGTGTAAAGGTCATACAATCTTCTAATGGTCACGTAGTTCCAAAGTGCAGTTTAAATTATCAACCAGGCCCTCAGAACGTACCAGTTTAGAGAGGTTCATATCTCTCAGCACACGCATGACAATGGTAGATTCAGTATCTGTGGGGTTTGCTCTTTTTGCTGCTCCCAGTGTACGCAGCACAGACAATATATTCCGCAAGCCGAAATCATAATGCACCTAGAAGATACATGGAGTTTGGGAAAATTTTCCCAAAGTTAATAGGGATGACATTGTTCTTATTTACTATTTAAGACATGGATGGATATGTAGGAGAAGTGGTACATGGGTTTCAAATGCCTCCAAATATCCATCAACTATTCTTTTGCTGTATGACCACGGGTGACATCACTCTCCAAATCTGCTACCATCTATTAAAATCCAAGGTGTGACAGAAAAAAAAATTAATCATAAGTCATTGAGTCAAGACAGTGTTCCCAAGGACTATCAATAAATACTTTATCAGTATTATTTTCAATTCTCTAGGGTCCTTGGAAACTGAGAAATATCTGTACAAACACAGGCAACACAAACTAAATGCCTCTCAACCCTCTCTGTAAGACCAGCAAAGGCTATAATAAAGCCCTTATTTGTCTCAGCCATCACCATTCATTAAAGCTAAATCTTAATAATAAGCAGTGTTCTGAATGAAAGTCCCGTCCTTGCACAGACAACCTGCAGCAGGAGTTAATTTTCCAGGACAGTAAAGGGCTGCATTACTAAACTGCAAGTGTCTCTTGGGTTACTTAGTGAACATGAACCTTTCCTGTTCTTCACATGAATATTTTGTGACTTCATATATAGTTTTTCCCTGAAATAATCAGGTTGCATCATATGAATATAATCACCTGCTTTGACAGTTGTTCTTCACACAGCTTGTACAGTGTAAAGAATTTCCTTGCCAACACAACATTAGCAATGAAACCACAACTAGCCAATTTAACACGAATTATGATTTGGCGATCAGGAACCATCATAGCCACTGAACGGAAATTGATCTTCAAGTTTTCAGGAAGTTCTTGCCGTCCAGCATATCCAGGATTCTGGAGAGGAAAAATATGTGTTGAAGTTGAGTGTACCTTGCACAAACAGAAGAATCAGAAAAGGAATATGCCATCTTGGTAGGTAAAAATAATTTTTTGGCTCTAAATCACATGTCAAAATGAATTGCCATGCAGACTTACCAGCATATCTCTACAGAATTTTTGCCTCTTTTACATCCATGAGAGATGAAAAATATTCCACCTAAGCATTTCAAATCTGAGTTTGTCTTATAGGCCATATTTTTACTAGCTACTTCTACCTATATTTCTATGGGAATTTTTCTCTAATTGCAGCAAAAAGCATACTTTGGGAGCCAGAATTTGGCATGCAGAAGAAATCTGAAATTGAGATAATTGGTATTTATGGTGCTGCCTACTTTTGTTAGTTGCACATGCTTGATGTTACTGAAACAAGACACTGTAAACTGTCTTTGTAGCAATGCTCAATGTTCTCAATTATCAGTGACTTAGTTCTAAGAATTGAATGACATAAGAGTTAGCAAGTACACTTAACTAAGTGTTCTAACTTAACTTAGTCTAATTCACTAGTTAAGTTAGTCTAACTTAACTTAGTCTAGCCAAGTTAGACACAGTTATGGAACAATCATCACTGCTATATTAGAAACTTACTGAGTACTTACCATAGTAAGAAAGATGCCAAACTCTGGGTTCATTTCTACATTGTCTCCATCAGTAAAAATAAACCTTTTTTTACGTTTCTTCTTACACGTCAACACAATTGTTATTTGCTGTGCAGCTACTGATAGCACTGGTAAATCGATACGATTGAATTCATCAAAGCAACCCCAGGAGCCAGACTGAGCAAGACCTTCAAAGAGAAAAGCAACTAAGCATATGACCATTCTGTTTTTAACCTTTTTTTTGGTGCCATTCACAAGCCAAAAATCATGTTAATCTATACCAGGGGAAAAAGAAATGTTTATTTTTGAGGATTGGGAAAGGAATAAAGAAGAATTTTAAATCCTTTTCAAGTAAGAATATACAAGTTCCCCAAATCCTTAAGATTTTCTAGGATATTATGTTCTTAGATTTCTTCTCCTTTTCTCATATCTTGAATGTTTTTCTGTCCCTCTTTACCCCCCAAGAAAAATTCCTGCATTAATTCTATGAAAATGTGACAGGTTGTCAAAAGCTTATTAAATATATTAAAAGGAACAATACAGTTGCATTCACTGGGAAAGAAGTTGGAGGTCAGTCTATGCCAGAACTGCATTTTTTCTCAGATTTTTTAGGGTGAACAAAACAAAATCATAGATAGTCACTTGCAACAACACAATAGTCAAGAACCTCCATTTGATCTCTAATTTGACATCTGCCATGACTGAGTGGTATCAATTTCAGATGCCCTAAAAAAAGTCATCTGTACCTAACTTCAGTGAGCTCTGCCAATTGAACATATATAGCACTATCCATGCATTTCCTTCTACTGATAAAAACTTCAATATTTGAAGGAGACAAAATACTGAAATCTAAATTCAGCACATCCCACCAGTTCAGCAATAAATTTCACAACATTTTCTCTTCATAGCAGCAGTTCTCCTTGTGACTTTAAGTGATTTTAAGTGACTTTATGTAACCTTTCATAAACTATGTCATGTTTTCAGACATTGCCTGAAGACAGTGTTGCAACTGTATTTTATACTCATAACAAGATACTCATTACTTGCATTTATTAAAAGGCTGAAACCATCTGCCAGTTATGTGTCAGCCTTGTTTCATAGAGATGTCCTCATCATTTGAAATTTCACGTAGTTCATAAAATCATATAATCTCAGAATATAAAGGACTGACTTATAAAATACTCATGAGGATCAACAGGTAGAACTCCTGACTCCACAATGGTGTATCTAAAAGTTAAACCATATATATAAGATAGTTATTTGCATGAGCACATTGGACACTGAGCACTATTTGGACACTAACAGGCTTAAGACCCCAATTACTTCCTTTGAAAGTTTGTTCCAGTGCTTGATCACACTCTCAGTGAATATCTAGCTTGAATTTCACCTGAGGCAGTTTCAAACCATTCTCCCATGTCCTACTACCAGACACCAGAGAGATCCCATCAGCACCTCCATTTCCACTCTCCCTCAAGGGTAAGTTACAAACAGCAATGAGGGCAGCCCTCAGTCTCCCTTTCTCAAAGCAAAACAAACATAGCATATTCAGCTGTTCCTCTTAAATCATGTCCTCTAGCTCTTTCACCATCTTTTATGCTCTCATTTGGATACATTCCAGTATTTTTACATGCTGTTATATTGTTGACTCCAGAACTGCAAAGAGCACTTGAGATGAGGCCACTCCAAAGCTGAGTAGAGTGAAACACTTTCTCTGCCCAGTTAGTTATACTGTGCTCAGTGCACCCCAGAATACAGTTGACTGTTTGGCCAACATTACCTTTGAAGATCCTCCCAAGTCCTCGGAAATCCATCTGGTCTGAACAGTTGAAGACCACTACGTATTTTCCAAGGCACCGTCCCATATCTTTCACGGTTTCAGTTTTTCCAGTTCCTGCAGGCCCCACAGGTGCTCCACCCATGTTCATGCCCAAAGCTTGAGCCAAAGTGATGTAACATCTAAAAGGCAACAGACAGTTTTCTGTATAGAGACAGAGGAACTTACACCAGGTCTGATTTAAGGAGAAAAAGGAAGTGCTGAAATTATATTCCACTAATTACAATTATGATCAGTAAGGACAAAACCCCTTCACTCAGTCTCTGATGCAGGGAATATTAAGGTTCATTTCATCATACATAAAGTGCAAGAACAGATAATCCTCAATTATCATCAACCTGAAAGATTGCAAGAAGGGAAGAAAGCAGCCACAGAGATGCTGTCTAATATTGGTTTGATTAACTTGGATACTGAGGTTTTTTATCTGGAGTAGTTTTGAAATACATTATACTGTGGAGCACAATAATGAAAGATAGCTAACTTTCCTTTCTCATCCATCTTTAAAATCTGATCACATAGTGCATCACATTTTCATAAATGAAACATCCCATTATAATGCAGCAAAACACCAGCTAAAAATTATATACCAAGACTAGCTCTAGAAATTTTTTGTGGAATAGTTAAAAAACAAAAACAAAACAAAACAAAAAAACCAAACAATGCCCTTATCTTGACAATGATAGGTTATTAAGTATTCTTTCTGTTATTTGAGTTAGACAGGTAGATATCTCTGTTATTAGGATTGCAATTCTTTCAACATCCTTTTAGATCAAAGATCTCCAAATTACTGCAGCTGAACAAAATTGTTTTTTCCTGTCTATTCTTCCTTAACTCTTTTCATTAGCTTGTCTGCAGACATCTACTTTTGTCCTATATCTCTACTTATTTTGTCTGTTGGATTTATCTGATCCTCAGATATATTGGTTTCACATACATAAGAATGAAGATCACATAAGTCATGTATGTGAGGACCAATGCAAGTATGTGGCAGAAAATAAGTTGGGAATTATTTATATTAAAGGGCACAGAAACAAAAATGTTGAAGCATTCCATATGAAATTACAAGACTGTAAAGGATAAACTCTGCAGAGATCAATTTTGCATCCAGCAGAAATTACTAAATTGCTCTTGTAAAAGCCAAGGTTTGGCAGCAAAAAAAAAAAGGAATAAAATTAGTCTTTTTCACCTGTCTGTAAGAGGTGTTATGACAAGCCTGTCAGTACAGCCCAAGAATTCGTTCTGATATGTGAAGCTCACATCAGTGATCTTGATCACCATTTTATCAGAGTCTTCATTAAAATAAAACCTACATTGTTTAAGCCACTCAAAGTCCATAGGGCTCTTGATATGCATGCAGCACTAGGAAGAGAGGGAAGACAAGGCTGTGGTTAACATTTACTTTACATTTATATTATAGTATCTAAGTAGTAGATGCAAAGGCAGCACTGCAAACATAATGAAAGGCATAAAGGACAGCTAGCAACAAAAGAATAGTGGAGAATGTACCTGGATTTTTACCACAAAAATTGCTAATTGCAAACTTAGGCAGAGGAACTTCAGGCTTTAGATGAGCGTATCAAAATTCTAAATACAAATGAACAGTCTATAAGCCTCAAACAAGAGTCATTTCAGTTTAACCTTAAAATTGCCATTCCTTTTAGTCTTCTCTACCACTTTAGTTTCACATGAGTGAAAAGTACATAATATGATATTTGATTTTATTAACTGCTATAAGAATTGTATGAAACCACGTGGATATTGGGAAAAAAAGATATTTCAAAGCAGTATCATGGTGCTGATATTATCTAAGGAACTCAACAGAGCTGAGAATAAGTCACAGTTGCTCTACTGAATATTAAAACAGGATTTTAAAAATGCCATTCAATTTGTATGTAAAAATTACACTTTACATAAAAGGATTACAACTAGAAATAAATGATTCTACAATGAAAAGATAAATGCCTGCCTATCAATAATGGGCCAAAACTCAATAATTCTTTCCTTGGACAGCCTAATTTCAGAATCAGGTCCAGGACTCCCTATAGGTAAAACGGTATGCTAGCTTTAAGTTTCGTTGAGCTATAAGCTTTCATTTTCCTTATTTTGGCATCTTGTGTCAGCATGAGAAGGTGTAAAGTATAATAAAGAAATCCCTAAGTAATAATTAGGTATGCTATTGAAACTAGAACAGAGAGGATACCAGGTTTAAACAGCTTCAAACTTTTTCCTGTACTATAACTCTATATTAAGTTTATTTACTTGTAGAAATTCATAATGCAGTCCAGGAAAAAGACAATTACTTTCAACAAAATGTATGAGGAAAAAGAAGTCCCTAACTGATAATGCAACAGAGATGTTTTACTTTAGTGGATCAACATGAAACATTATAAAATTCTGCCACTGCATGGGGAGAGGAAAACCCACTGAATTACTTAAAAGGAAACCTAAGACATGGTTGAAGCAACATCAGCATTTTTATAGTATTCCAGGACACGTAATCATTACAGTCATGAAATTAAATGTTTATCTTATGAGGGAGGAGTTCATAGATATCATAATTTCTTATAATTTCACATTGTTTTATGTGGATAATTCATTGTTAATTTTTTAATACTTACAAGACCATCAAAAATGTCCCTCTGATGCACATGAATAGTGATTAATGTCTCATATTTAACTCTTTCAACTGGACTAAGGTCTTTTGTTGTCATATCTATCAGCATGTTCAGAAGATCCAAGAAACGCTGATTTGTCTTACGCATAACTTTTTTATCCTGCGTGGCAAGAGTTAAAGCTTCTTCTGAGTCTCTTGTCCAAATCATCTGGATTCCCAGTAATCCAACCTTAGGAAACAGAGAGGTATATGCTTCACAATCATTCTCTTTCACTTAAAATGTACATTCACAGACACGGAAAAACTAAAGAAATGGTTCTCCTGCTGTATGTATAAAATTACTTTTCATGCATTCACACAGAGGTCATTCAACCCATGCATTTATTTTGTGTGCCCCAACTCCATTCATAAACACATCCTTAAGCCTGTACTTCAGTCTCGTAAATACTGCCTACAGTGCATTGCTTATACAATGCTCAATATAATTTTTAGTATATATAAAAATACTATATGCAACAAATATACTTTATATAAATACTACCTAACCAGTGAATAATTAGTGCTTCAATTTTAAATATTTTTTGTGGTAATTCACAAAGTCTTTATTCCATCTCCAACAACATTCCTGATCACAAGTGAAGCTTCTAATTAAAAAAAAATATTTTCCCTTAGTGCTACCCTCAGTTTCAAATCTATCAATACATAGCATTATCATGAGTATATGAACAAAGACACAATTTTACTGCTTTTCCTCCAGTAGTCAAGTATTAAGCTTATAAAGAAATAGTGTCAACTTCATTACATTAATTTATTGCATTCAGCATCCTTTTTAAACAGAAACTTTAGGGTAAGTTACCTTCTTTTGGTTTCAGCTGAAATTTAAAAGTCTGAGATAATTCAAACAAAATTAAATGCTAGCTTTGTATTTAACACTGGCTGCAACTTTGAATGCAAACACAAGAAAAGAACCTGATACATATCTGTGAATAATTTTTCATTCATTTAACGATGATATTACCTGGGCTGGATAAGTAGAAAGAAATTCAGTAATCTGGAAACTTTTTTCCTGGATGTCCATAGCTGCCTGGCGAATAACTTGATGCAGTGACAGCTGGGACTCCTTCAACAGAGAGCTGAGCCAAACTTCCACGTTACCTTCAGCCATTACAGGTCTAGTCAGCTCTACAGTCTCACCCTCCCGTGAACTAATTGACAATATGCGATCATATATCTAATAAAAGCAAAAATATCTTGTGTTCATAGATACGTTGTTTATTTTTACAATAATTCATATTTTTCTGCAATCACTCTATTACACTGATTAAAGTAACTAATAAATTATATCAACATGTTCAATGAAATGTAAAGACTATTAAATCACTACTTTGCTAAGCAGAAAGGCTTTAAACAAAACTTTGTCATGAACAAGGAGACAAATCCTAATATATGGACAATTCCTGAATCTCACTAAAGTTTCAACATCAATCCTGTGCCATGTGCTCTAGAATGACCTTGCTTGAGCAGGGATGTTGGACCAGATGACACACTGTGGTCCCTTCCAAACTGACCTATTCTGTGATCCGGTGACAACATCCACTTTCCGGTCACAATAAAGGAAAGCTTCCCCCATTACTGGTGGGTTAACAGCCTAACAAAATTTACAGCCTTAGAATCAAAAATAATGCAAACAGAAAAGTTAAGGAACATGGACAATCAAAGGAATTTCAGAAGCATGGGGAGGTAATTAGTTTCTAAGAAAATGCATACATAAGGAAAAAATGTTGCTGTCTGCTCTTGTAAAAGGTATAAGAAAAGTGCTCTTCAAACACTGTGTCTGAAGGCATAGTAATGACAGCTCAGAAACAGGAGAGACAGTTGATACACTTTTTCTTACAATCAAAAAATGAATGGAAAATTACAAATCCAGGCAATGTAAAGATACAAATAAGCTCATAAAGATTCAAAAGTTTATTTGAGAGGAAGCCACAGAGAAAAGTTCAGTTCATGAGTAGGTTTTTCTGAAATTTAAGCACTGGTGCAAATTTTTGTTTTGCTATTCTGCATGAAGTTTTACTATGACATAAATGAAGATATGAAACTTCAATGATGAAAGTCTACTCAGCATGAAATAGTTGGTGAACGTGGTAAACCAGTAGAATGCCTTACGCAATCAAGTAGCTCTTGGTTGGTACTTCAGTAAGGATCACACATTGCTGATGTGGAGGAATGTAGCCCTGAGGTGTGGGCAGTACATACCCTTTCGTGGAACCTGACGGTTTTAATGTTGTCAAACACGTTCAGCAGATGTGCCTGTATACTGTGAGAGTTGGATGCCTGGCCGAGAATTTCTAAGAGAGCAGGATCTGACACAAAGAAGAATCGTGGAAATAACAGGCGCTTTTTCTCCAGGTACCTGCATTTTTTAAAAATAAGTAGAAAAGCCAGGAGGGGGTAGATGGTAAGTGATTTGGGTTTATTTATTATTCCAACTTTTAGCTGTAGCAATGACAATTTTTATCCATCATACATTCATATTAAGCATCTGCTTTAAAGTTACTCTCTTAGTATCAGAAATCATCTCATGGAAAACTTTTACTATTTGCTATAATCTAAACACCAGTAAGAAGAAAATAAACTAAAGTAAAATAAAACGGTTTTACATGAACTCTTTTACTTGCTCTTTACATCTCTCAAGCTGAATGTCTCCTAGATCTGTGAAAAGTGTGAATGGGACACACAAATCTAGACTGCCTTCTGGATTGAAACTAGGCTAAAACCAGCCTTGGTTTCAACAGAGATAGACGGTGAGCGACACCTTAGCCACAAATCAAATACTTACCCATGAGTTGGTAGAAATTTCTCTGGAGGTGTTGTATTATCCTGCTAACTTGTTTGGTCACTTCAACTGAATTCATAGCAGAATAAGAACATGATCTTTTCAAAGTTCAGGGGACAGTACTTGAACAATTGTTCTTTCCCTAGTTACACAGTGCACAACCATCTGGCCAAGAATGTGGTCTCATAGTAATCTTACCCTGTGAGAGATTTCTGACAGATTTCAAGCTGTTCCAGTAAATGTGGCAATAACTGTCCCATTATTTCATCTCCAACACAGCACTGAACAACATTGGGTGTTTCATGAGCTCGGGTCATGATCCTTGCCCAGGATTTATCAATGTTCGAGAAACGCTTTGCTTCCTGTTGAAACATGACAAAGAACATGGAATGGAAGAAATGGAGAAAGGAAGAGAGAACAAGCAAAAGGCTCCTGCTTGCAGAACCAGCACCCAACAGCAATCTCAACAGCAATCTTCTCATTAGTAATCACTTGTCTTCTAGAAATTTTTCAGCTTAGATACAATTCTTTCTGCTTGCACAATAAAGCCTATTTTACACTTGCCTGTCAAGCCTGCTATGCACTTTCTCCTACATTAGTAGAGAAAAAGACAGAAAACTCATTATACTTGAATTGAAGCTACCCATCTGAAGATTTTTTTTCTAAAACTAAAGTTCATTTTAATCTAAAAAGCCATGCAGGAAAGTTTAAGATAAGGATTCCTAGGTACTATTGTGCTAGTGGTAGGTACTACTGGACAAGGCTACCACTAGGCACAATGTTTAAATACATATTAGTTAACAGCTTTACAATCTAGAAATCAAAAGACCAAACAGATGACACAATTTTATTATTCATTCTCACACCATGTCTCCCATTGGCACTGCTTATCTAATTTCCTAGCAAGACCAGTTTTGTTAAATACTAGAAGAAATTAAGTTTATGTTACTGTATCAATTATGATATCACAGTTAAATTTTATTCTTAAAATGTTGATAAGCAAACTGAAAAACGTCAAGTCTAGAAACCTTTGGAAGCTGCTTTGCTATATCACCACCAACAAAAACAGCTTCTAAATAAATCCACAAGTTCTGCACAGTCAGCCAGTTCTCAATGATATCCGTTGTACTGGAAAGATAGTGCACCCATTTCTGGATCTGTGTCTTGAAGGGTGTATTGTATCTATGGTTAAAAAAAAAAGAAAAAAGACATTTCTTTATTTCAAGTAGAAAACAAGACTCTTGAAAAGCAGCATATAAGTCACAGGATGCTTAAAATTTTTCAAGTGGAAGTGTAAAAACCTATACTCAATTCAGGTAGTTGGTAGCTCTTAAATCAGTTCCAACTTGCTGCTGTGTACACAAGGTGCATAGCACAGCTCTGATCCAACAGATGCAGGATGGGAGCAAGATTTCAATTTCACTCTAAGGTAAAGTGGTTTCAAAAAGCAGCTACACAACATCTTGAAAGCTGTAAACTCACAGAGTTCCTGAACTCCCCTAAACTCCTGCTTTTGAGCATCAGCCTGATGATCAGGTTCTGTGTTCCTTACTTTATCTGTGTCTTTTGGCATGTGAAACCAGACAAACTGAAGCTCACTTTAACTGGGATTTTCAGCACCCTTTGCATGAGGCAATGATCTACCACAGGGGCAGAGGAGCAGTGCCTGTAATGCCTGTAGTATGCCTGCCATACAGCCAGGCAGTGTTCTCTCTTACGTCCACACTTTCTTGCATCAATGAAAACTTACCAGTTGTTTATTCAGGAAATATGAACTGCATCTACATGGTTATTGGAGGGGATACACTAGATACAGTAAGAACTAGCCCATGAACAGCTCAAAACCAAGCAAGCTCTGAGGTTTTATCTCGATGTTTATTCACCTTCTTTTCTGTGATAAGATTTGTTCACTCAAACAAAGCCTTTTGCTAGTATTTTTATCCCTCCCTCTATTCCCTCCCTCTCTTTCCTGTTACCTGTTATTCATGAGAGAACCAAGAATCATCAAGCTGTCCTCCAGGGTAGCAATTGTTTCTGACGTGCTGTCACCTCTTAAAAGAAGTTCCCCACGAGTTTTAAAGTTTGCAAAGACAAATGTCTTGTTATCCCATTCAGCTATCACTTGTTTTAACTTCTGCTCAATGTCTCTCTCCTTCACAGCACTTATGCAGATATCCTTTTAAATAAACAGGATGTCAAAACTATGAATCCTTCAAGTCCCTGGTATACAAATCTAGTTCTTATTTCCTTTAACACTAGGTGACATTAAGCTCATGAGCAACTATTAGTGGAAAGGTCTACAGATATGCAAACGCCACAGCTAAGAATCTGTATACCACATCACAATTTAATCAACTCTGGGGGGAATAAAATAACAACATAGTGATTACTTTTCATATGTTTAATGTCACAAAGCAAGGTATCCTCACAAATTAACTCCTGGGCCAAATGCCATGATTTTTAAAAAAGAAGTTCACACCACAATATATTTGCATAATTATTTTATACAAAAGCCTGAAGTGATAGTCCATTTCTCTGTTCTTTCTACAGAAATGTTTTGATTTCTTTCTTGCTACTGTTACTCCTATACTATACAAGCAGATTTTTTGGTTTCATGAATCTTTCTTCCTTCACAATACCTCTATTTCCTCCTTGTATCTTAACAGTGGAGCTTCCATTATATTCCTCAGTTTGAATGTTTCACTGTCCACGTCAAATCTGTGTTCAGTGAGATCCATAATCTGCTTCCAGTGCCGAGGCATCATTGCTTTACTTGACATGTGCTCAAGCAATGGGCAACATTCACTGAAGTCCTCTATGGTCTTCTTTAGGTCAAAAAAAGGCTGCCATTCCTTTACAGCACGAGGGAGCTTACGGCACCTACATTGAGATAAAGCAAACTTTTTCAAAAAGTTTCATGTATATGCTTTCTTTACAACCACACTATATGGTTTTAACAGCAGAACACTTACCTTCCAAATTCAAGTTACCTGTAACTTGGAGCTTCTGTATGTGATTCTCCATGTGAGAAAACCTGTTCCCAGTCTATTTCAACGACTGATACCTGGGCAGGCACCTACGGCCTCCTGTTAAGGAGTGTGGCTGGACAATTCTAATACACTCTGTGCAAGTGATCTTCAAAACAGGCTGAAACACTTTACGCCTTGATTTCATCCTTTGGTGGCATTCATGCTATGCACTGCTCTGAGCTCTAGAAAAACCATGTTCCTTGGTGTTTTTTTCTTTAAATTGTTTGATTCCTGGTTTGATGAAAAGTTCAGCTTCTATGCATGCAGTATAACCCATTTTGTAGAAAAACTATTCAGCAATTCACTAACTTGCCTTTGACATCTAGCATAAATCTGTCTCTCATGAACAACAATACTACAACAAAAAGGTGAAACTTTCCTTTATGGACAAAATAAATAACTATTTTAACATATATTCCAAGCTTATTGAAATAGATAGCCGAGAATCTGCCTAGGGAACAATAATGCTCAGCATTTAGAATCTAAATTTTTCTTGATTTTATGACATTGGTAATGGATATATTTTTCAATTTAAATTCACATTTTTCGTGCCTCAGTAAATAAATACATGCTCATATATGATTATCAATGCTAACCAACTATAACCACATTCAAGAAGTACTTTAGGCAGCTTTAGCACAGCAGCAGTTTCTCACCTGTTCTGAAATTCCAGAAGTTCACTGTTAATTTTTTCAGTGTCTAATTCCAACCAAAGAATATCATAGTAGCTACTGATTGTGTCAATGACAGTGTTATATAAATTATAGAGTTTCTGCAACAGATTCAGTTGCTTCTTTATTTCAAGCAGTTGAGGACACTGAGTAACTGGCAAACCAAAAAGATCTTCTCCACCTGTACAAGTAATATATTTCCGGAAGAGGTTATCACATCGATTCTAAGAAACAAAAAGAAAAACAAAATTAAATAACTAAATATTCAAGATCCAAAATTATGATTAAGCTGCATTAGACTAAAATTTGGGAAATAATAGAAAGATATAGAGAGATAGTAACAGCTTACACTGTCAACAGTTTTGTCAACAATTTTCTTGAGAAAAGTAACTTTTAGCTAGCTTGGAGGCACATCTTTAGAAGCTGACAGGAAAGACATTTACTTCATGTGGCACAGTGACAGAACAATAAATGCTAAGATCGCACTTGAAAGAGGTAAAGCATAAAACACAAAGCAAAAAAAGGTGGATACAGCAAATTCTACCTCTCCAATTATTCTGTGCAAATCTTTTATTGAATGTTGAACTAATTACTACCATTAAAGCACAAAGAAAAACATAATTTAATTGTCAACTGCAGTATAGCTCAGGGAACATAGCAGGAAGTCAAATAAATAGCAGTATGGGAAAAGGAAAAGCATTATAAAAATCATCATTGCAGGAATAGATATTAATCATCATACAAAGATAGATTTCAACAGGGAAAATTGCCAGTTTAAGTGGAAACCTTTAATTCTACTGGGAGAACCAAAAAAAAAAAAAAACAAACCAAAACCAAAAAAAAATCTAACAGAAAATAAACACAATAATGAATGCAAGTATAGCCTATAGCCAAATCTACTAAACTTGTGGGAAGGTTCTCATCAAGATATTTGTATCTAGCAATCATTACTCATTATTTATGCAGCCTTTCTGTTAATTCCTAAAAAATTAGATTTAAACAGTATTCCTTGCAAATGCATGGAAAACTTCCAACTTAGCTTTCACTAAGATAAAACGGACTTTGCCAAATCAGTAACCCTACCTATCAATGAAAATTCATTCAACTACTGAGCTTCCTTTTCAGAGCCTTTAGGTGTTAGCTCACTTGTAGTAAGTATTAAGTTATGTCTTAGAATTAACAGTACCTGGAATATAGTAAGCCTGTCAGTGGCTTCCTGAGGCATTAAACCAACCACCATTGGCCCATTCTAAAAGGGAAAAAAAGAGAAAAAATGAAAAACAAACAAACAAAAATCCCACAAGACATTAATCTAGAGGGTGAGAATAACCACAAGCTATTTCTATCAGCATTTTGTAAATGCTAACCTCAAACATTTTTCAGTCTCCAGATCCCCTCCCCAAATCAGATAACAACTGAACCAAGAGATGACAGTTAACCTACTGGAACAAGCACTTTTTGAAAAGGATCTAAAAAAACCAAAGAAGGCAACTAATTGGCTTTTTAATGCAGAATTTTTTCATTACACTGTAAAAGTTAGGCAATCATAGCTCCCTTTTTGACTGAAAGTCAGCATTAGCTAAAAGATGATACAAGACTAGTTCGGCTTCATTTATACTCTAATGAGAAAGAATCTAAAAGCTTAAGTCACTTGTACATATATCCAGCATCAGAAAACTCTTTTTTCTAACATAATTGCTCATTAATCGTAGTCTTCACATTTACTCATGCTAACTAGATGTGTTTCATAAACCTTAAATATCTCAATTCTTAATTTTTAAGAACTGATCACCAGTATTACTTACACCAGTCACATACAAAACATTAACCAAAGCCTGCCCTGCACTGAAACTCAAACACAATCTTAACAAGAATAAGCCTACCCAACAGTAGAGGGCCATCCCATTAATTAGCTAAATCCAAATATCTTTCTAGGCTCCCACTGCTCCTTAAAAAATTTTCTAATACAGTAAAATAGAAACACTTGCCTGATCATAATCTGAATAGAACTGTGCACAGTCTTCAGTAAAAGTCTTCACAGTACTAATAAGCTCTCCTCTGAAGTTTGGCTGCAAAGCAACGAGCTCATTCTGCACTTCATTTGCACGGATTAGCAGTTTCTCCCAAGTGTAGTGCAAAGTGTCCACCTTCTCTGTCTCTTCCTTGGCAACAAGTAGATTGAATTTGTTCAACATAGCATAGGATTCCTGCCAGAAAGAGGGATCAAGATACATAAAATGGTAACTTCAGTTAGCTTCATATACATATATGTATGCTAACATTTTCATTTTTTAAGAACAGAGAATGATTTGTTAGAATAAGAAACTCTGTTCTTTTTGCATAACCATTATCAAAATCTGGTAAACCAATGCCAAATTGAAAGAAACATCAGGGTTTTTTTCTCAAAGCATTGATTTCCCACTTGCACCACCAACATATGAACTCAGTGAATTTTCACAAAAACACAAATGAAATTCACTTTCTGTAAATTAGCACAGAGTAGGGTAGCAATGAACCTGTGGCATAACAGTTTCATTTGAAAATTTTTATATGAAGTGGAATTATTTCAATTCACGCTTTCCAGTTTGATCAAATTAGAGGCAAATTGCAAAAATGGAAATGTAACTGTAACTGTCTGTCTACTACAACACTGTGGAAAATATGTCAATTTCCCTTTCAAAAACCTGAAGCATCACTTGTTGCACCGAGGGACTCAAGGCTCCTGCTTGCAGAATTAGAAGCTTATAATGAAATTATGGGCCATTGGGAATCATGAACATGTCTTAGAAAAAAGAATTCTGCTGAAAAATCAATGGTGCATTTTCCAAACTATAACATTCTTAAATAAATACTCTGGTCAGGAATGCAGAGACACAGTCACCATCTGTTTTTAATTCTGCCATTTGTCAGATGTTCAGTAAATGCATTCTATCACATTAACTTTTATAAGGAAGTCATTTGCTTTTGTTTATTTTAACCTATGGTATAGCTGATTAAAGCAATCAATCTCATATAGTCTGCTTAACATTAGCTTTTTACTCCTCTTTAAGCTTAGCTAAAAAAAAAAATAGTAATCTCATTCCTTTTCCTACACAGACTTCTTCCACAAAGTATGGAAAGATTTCTTGCATTAAATATCTGTATTCTCATCTTCCTCTTACCTGCATCACTCAATTTCTTCACTGTTCACTAAACCACCTCTCACCTCCACAAGTTTACATTTGGCCAAATCAGAATTTCACACAAAAAGGTTTACAGGAACACAACAGGCCTATCACTCAACATTCAACACATATTAAATCATACATTTTCAAAGTTCACAGTTAAGATTTAACCCAGAAAACGACTGCTCTCTTGAAACAGTATCCATACATGCAACATTCCCACCAGCTACCTCAATGGGGCCAATTTGAGAGTCAATAGAGATCTGTCGTTCTCTGATCTCTTTTAATGCTGCCATGGCTATTCTGATGTCATCCAGGTCCGTGATGCTGCGATTTAACTTCTTGCCAGTTTCCTCTATAAAAGTCAAAATTGCTTCCATCTGTGTTCTGTATTTCTTATTGCAATGACACCCCAGCAAAGTCATCCAGGCTTTGGTTTCTGATCTCAGTGCTAGCTTCAGATCAGCTAAAAATATTGAACAATTAACAGATATTAGACATTGTAGATATTTTTAAAATGCATTTTTAATCTTTTTTATTACATGGGTTCTCTTTGTTGCCAGTTCTGGTTTTTCAGTCTAACCCTACACAGACAGAGATGATGAAATCACATGGGCACCTTGAAGTGGTTTATAAAATTGATTGCTATTCACAACTGCTTTCCTCCTATTCTTTTCAGAATTAATCAACTTTTCTACTGGAGAGATCATCTAAAAATGTTGAACAATTAATAGATATTAGGTATCATGGATATTTTTTAGGATGTACCTACTGGAAAAATGAGGCTGGACTCCATACTTGTCATCTTGTTCGTTTACCATTATACAAACTTCTGTCCTACACACCATTAATGAATTGGTTAATATTCTTATCTAAGTATAAAATCTTTTTAAAAATTAATCTTCAAAAATAGATAATGTGAGGAGAAAATTATGAGTCTAATTATGAAAGCTGAAGAAACAAAACTTGATCATAACATCAGTGGAATTGTTAAATAGAAGGAGGTTCAGCTATCTCACTGCATGGAGCCAGGCAAGGAGAAAAGTAACATAAACTTATCATCTTATTCCCATGAAATATGTACCCCTGGGAATCAGTGACAGAAGGATAGGCAAACATCTACCATGCATCTCATAAGTGAGCAGAAGTATCCAGGTGGGGTAATAAACTCCATCTGAGCCTCACGGATACTCTTGTTTTGTTTGCATGCATTTACAGGCAAAACAGCAAACAGCCCTTCTCTCTCCCTTTCTCCTTTTCATTTTCACCTAGTTCACCCATCCAAAACTGCCACATCTCTCCTTCCTACTGGAGTCAGAAATACATGACTCTGGAGAGAAGCTGATCTCTACCAGTGTACAGTGCAATAGCTCCCACGCAGACATATTCAGGCTCAGAATTGATTTTCAGGTCCAGGTCTTGGAAATGCAGAATTTCAGATTCAAATTCAGAGAGCAATGGGTTTCCCTCCATTAATTTATCAATGGTTTCCTCCTTGTCCCTCTGCCATATATGGTGGTAACAACTAAAATTCTCCAAAGCTGTAAGAACTTCCTGAAAGACATTTATAAGTTCAGAGAAAGATTCTCAGCATCACATATATATCATACATATAATTTCCTAGTGGTCGCTCATTAGAGCCCACTATGAACTCCATAGTGGAGCAGGTCGAATCACCTCACTAAACAAAAGGCTATTGGTAAATTTATGCTAAAGCAAGTTCCATTACTGATCACACATTGTGCCAGAAACTCCATATTCATCACATCAAATTTTTCAGATCAGTTTAAACATTTGCCAATTAAGTGAATCTTCAGCAATAAAATCATTGTAATCAGTGGGAAGTAAAGTTTAAAACCAGGATACAGTACTCTTGTGCCTCCCTGCCCTTTATTGAGCTAGAAACTGAAACCTGAAATCCAGGGTCCAACATAACAAGAAACATTCATTCTCAAATAATAACGTTATGAGACAATTTTTTAAACATTAATTTCTACACTCAATTCAGGTCTATTTGCTTTGAATATCATTTAATAAGTGTGCAATAAAATTATTTTTCTGGATCTCAGGAGTTCAGAAAAATGTGAGAAAGTTAAAGTTAAATCATCACTGCATCTAATCTAACTGCACTACATCTAAAGAGTAAATGAGAGATGACTGCTACGAGAGATAATCCACATCATGACTTATGATAAATAAAGTACATACAGGCATTTAAAGCTGCCTAAATGATAAAAGTTTACAATATTATAAAATATCAAGTGCCAAAATACCATGGTAACTAGTCATCATTATCAACTACTCAGCACCAGCCTGGTAGTTATGCTTTAGCACCACTGAAGTTACAAGGCCTTGAGTCAAAGACTTTCACATGGCAAGACCCTTAAAAGGTTGGACCAGCCCCAGAAGAAACTGATGTAGAGCTCCCTAAAGAAATTAAAGTTCCATACCTACAGTTTAATAAAGGATGCACAGAATAAGAACAAGGCAAAGAAGTTATGCATATCCTTTAAAATAAATCCTAATCTACACTAGCAAATCCTATGCAGAACTTTAAAAATGCCAATATGACAGCCATTTTTTTCCTAAAAACCTTCATAACCTCTTCATAATGTGGCAGAAATCATGCTGGCTTCATTAGGTACACACAACACAACTATGCCTAGATTTTTTATGACATTTTAATTTATGCAGTATTCAAACTCTCAGGTTCTGGAACAGAGTACACTTAATCCATGTTACACATTGAAAGCATATTTGCAAATTTTCAGCCACATGTTTTCCATCCATCATACTAAACTTTTTCATTATTACATTTAATTACAGCTTTAAATGCCTGCCCTTATTACCCATGGATATTAAAAGTAATACATTAATATCCCTCAGATAGTGATATTAAATTAACATCTCAATTGTCTTACCCCTTTTGTAGAATTGATGGCACTGCTGAGTAAAGATACTAATTTAATAATTTCTTTGTTCTCTGAAACATTCTTGAAGTAATTCTGGCTTTGCACTGAATCAGAGGAACTGAGTGATGCTGCATCTGATACACTACCTATAAAAGCAGGTGCAAATACAAGAGCAGGTTTAGGACAGACAGACTGTTAAGGACAAGTAAATTCCTGTAGACAAAATCAAATGACATTTTTTAAATAAGCATGCATTTTAATGTTAACAAAACATGTTAACTCTTATTAACAAAAAGGCAACTAGAAGTCAAGGAGGCCAACAAAGTCATAAACATCTCCATTTTAGTAAAATTGCTCCATCTAGTTAGCCTGTCAAATTTGGAAAATGTTCCATTCCAGTCTTTCAAACAGAATTTTTCCTTTTCTCTCCCCCCTCCACAAGGTTTATCCTTTATACTTCACCTAAGCTATTTACTTATATATCAGCATTTTCTTACTTATATATCAGCACTAAGCATTATTTTCTGAAATACCCCAAAACTGACAATTTGAAATACAAATTAACATTTATTCTGAGAAGATGACCATAGCCAGTCCCCAAAAAGGAATAAAAGATTTTTCAAAAGTTCACCAGTTAGCAAATATCCATAAGTTTGACTTTACCATCATTTTTTATTTCATGTCTTGCAAGCAAAACTTTTAGTTTTGAAAGACTAATTTAACTTCTTCACCATTTCAAGTATTACTGTCCTACTTTATAGGTGCATAAGGGAGACCTAACCTAAAAAGACTCAAATATCTTTTTTAAGCATCTCAGGTACAATGTAGAACAATTAACTTAGTTTGATTTTAAACCATTTCAGAGAAGAAAAACCTGGCAATCAAAGATACCATCTTAAACTTCTTTGAACAAATGACTTCAATAACTTAATGTCTGATCACAAAACAGAATAATAATCCTTTTAGAAAGTCTGGTCTATTCAATCTTCTACACAATCCTCTCTACACCAATACTGCAATTTATATGGACATTTTTATTCAATACCAGATATTGTGTAAGTTCAACTTACCCTTCTTAAAGGGTAAGCACAAGTTTTAAGATGCCATTTGACCATGCCAAATTACAAATCACATTGGCAAATCATGAAAGATTATGTAGCAAAAATGACTATAATTTTAACAAATATATATGCTATAGCCCAAAGCAGTACAACTCTTCAAGAAGCACAAAAAACCCCCTTACTGAAATCCACAGAAGGAGAAGTGGCAAACCTGGTTTCTAATGAGAAAAAGGAAGAGATTTGTTCTCTGGGGCAATTTAAATCTATGAGGTAGATTTAAATCTATCAAGTCTACTGATTTTGATGTATTTTGTAATTAACATCTTCCAACACATTCTGTATAAATCACTTTTACCTAACATTCAAATTTAGTGATGTAAGATTTTATCATTACCATGGATGCTTTTCTTTCCAGTCTCTTTCATTCCGCCATCAGAATCACTGTCTCTGCTCCCACACTGCAATGGAACAACTTTTCTCTCTAACACTTCCATCTGAAGAGAGAATAACATTTATATTTATTTGCAGAAGTTTTGCACCATTAGTTCTAAGTCAGGCTGTTAAAGACACCAACCTTGGATATTCTCTCCTTACTCCACTGTCGAACTCCTTTCATTACTTTCACAATACTATCTACACCTTTATTAAGAGTCTGCTGTACCTCATCCAAAGAGGGTGTCATGATGATATTAGGGATAGAGAGGTGAATATTAGTCCTAATTATAGGATGACCACCTTTTTTCTGCTTTGACATACTGTGATTTTCTAAATAAAAGACAAAAACAAAACAGAAACATTGTTCATATTTTTTCCAGACATCAAGCCAGTCATTGTTTTGATATAAACCAATAAATTTATCTTCTAGTGTAGAGTATTGAGTGTAATTTCTCAAGGGAAAAAAATTCCTGAGTAATTTATAAGATCTACTGCTAAACTTTACAGCAGCACAAGTGAAAAGTAAGTGCAAAGCTATTTTTCTCCATGAAGCTCCTCTTCAACCTGTTCTGTGCAGCTAAACTCTGTTTAGCAGATAATTTTGTTATCTGGCTGGTACTCCCAGTCTGCATATTAAATTGGGCACAGAACCTCCTTAGAGCCTCACAGTATTGTATGCCGTATAAACTACAGAGACCAAAGACAACTGCCCTAATATTTGTTTCTTAAAGGCAAGCAGCAATAAAATGCTACAAAAGAGTGTATGGAAGTATCTGAAGGCAATTAGTAAGAGAAAAAAACCACACCTCTATTGTTTTTTGTACAATATTACGTAAAAGGCAAGGTCAAACAAACTCTTGTTGAGTTATCAAGGTCTTAGCTTGTCAAGTTAATAATAAATAACTTTGACTTCAGTGATAACTTATCAAGTTATCAAGATCTTATCAGAAATTTATCTATCTCCAAATATGATATTGGAACACTTCAGAACAGTACAATGAGTCCTAAGAGAAACAGCATTGTAATGACACTTTCCTACTGCCACAAGAGAAGAAATCCCTTTGGAAATACACAGCGTTATCAATTGTAACTTAACAAGACATCAAAATCCCCGCTTTTTCCCCCCCTCTTTTACACTTGTGGACTCTTATTCATACAGTTATGGGATATTACATGTATATTTTTCTTTATCTAGCCAAAGAGAGCAATGTACAGCAATGCAGCCACCTAAGAAGCTGATGGTGGAAGATGCATGGATGCGCTTGCGGATGGTCTCCAGAGCGTTTCGAGTGACTTTCAAAAGGGCATCAATGTTCCGATCGTTGAAGTAAGAAAGCAGTTCCTTGGCTTCTTCCTCTAACTTTTCTAAAGCCATTCTCTTCCTCTTTGCTGTAGGAGACAGGCCAGCCTGCATCTCACTGGAACTTTGTGAGGAAACCAAGCTTTTTGATCTTCTTTCCTCCTCTGTTGCTAAAACATCATAAATCCAGTTAGTTAAATTTACTTAAGGGACTTGAAAATACCATAAAGCAACACCTCCACAGGTGTCTGAAATAATTTTAAGGAAGTGCAGAATTCCTTATTGATAATCTAACAGGCCTTTTATTCCTATCTGCCTTCTTATTCAGTACAAACTGGTACAATTTTCATCAAAATTTAGATATTATTTCTTATCCTCTTTCTCTAGGAAATCCAGCAATTAACCAAGGCTACTTAGTAGTTCTATGGCACTAACTTTTCAATGTGAAAGTTAGATAAATAATATTGACCCATTTTGTCGATGATAAATGATTGCTAAGTTATTCATTATCCAGGCAAATTCAAAGAGAAGTCTTTAGATGTTAGATAGCATTCAGAACTTCAGTCAGCTAAGCTACCATGTCCCCCAACACAAATTATCAGCATGGAAAAGAAACAATCACCAAGCAATACAATACAATCTTCTTACCTGTATTTTTGTCCCTTTTTTCACCACTGGGGAGAATTGACTTCTCATCTTCTTTACTGACCTGTTCCTCAGTGTCAAGTAACATGTTAATCAGATCATTAGCGGCAGCTTCCACCAGTGAGCTTTTTAAGTGTAAAGTCTGAGAACCTTTTATACAGAGCTCCTGTTATCGAACCAAAACAACGATATGCTTTTATTGTCACAATTCTCATGGCAATTTCAAAGTCGTAGCAGCCTTTATTAACACAAATGTCAAGGACTAAGATTTGTGGAAAACCAGATCTATATACAATATTAATTTTCAATTGGTTTGTTCCAAAATATTAAGTATTGACAAGACATCATAAATGTCTTTCAACATTTGGCTTCTTTCTCAAATCTCATGATTAAGCCATATTTAATATCATAAATTGATGTTTATAAAGCCTAGTTCCACTAAAAAGCTCCCAAAAGCAAGTCCTTTTTAATTTTCTTAACTTTTCAGTGTGGACATGGGAGACTCAACACTTCTTTTAACCATTTTACATTAATTGGCTGTGCCATAATACTAGCCAATCATATTTCCCATTTACAGCTAAAGAGAAGATAAAATCTATACAAGTTGTATTTATTATTAGAATAAACATGAAAATTATCAACAGAAGAGAGAAGAAATCAATGAGATTAAATAAAATTCAGAAATCTATTACAGTATTGTGTGTCCTTTTTCTCTAATACTTTTGATTAAAATCAATCAAGTATGCTTCAGCTAACTATAATTTTTAACAATAATGGCGTTTTAAATTTTTCTTCTTTGTTGTCTTATATTTGATTCAGCTTAATCAAACATGGCTACCTTTGCTTAATTAAAAGTCAATAACTGGAAATATTCAGCCATTTCCAAGTTTCAGACAACTTTTGGCCTTCCTAATGATTCTGCTGAGTTGAGAGAGTAGGCAGATCTCATTTGCAATACTGCAGCAACCACTAAACAAAGCATTCTGGGGTTTTTCCAGTGGGTAATTATTTTTGTTGCAGCAATTTCTTTAGAAACATAAAGACACCTGTTAGGTGACAGAAGTTATTTCTAGTCCCCTCTAATTAAAAATTAGAATAAGCTTACAAACTGCTACTATTTTCATTGTACCCATAACTGAGATCTGTATACCTCTTACTCTGCTAACTCAAATCAATTGGCTTTTGTAATAGCTATGTGTGTAATTGCAACGTAGCTGTTTGAGTTTTCAAGTTACCATAGTGTGAAGAGAAGTTTTTATGCTCATTCTCACATATTTTTACCTTAGTGAACATGCATTTTAGTACCTGATCAATCAGGAAGGTAGCAGCAGGATCAACAAAAACAACCATGGATCATGAGGCTTACAAACTACTGCTAATTGCATATAATATAATTTTAAATTTTACTCTGTATTTAACAACAAGGTGAGTGATTGCAACAGCCAAAAGAGAAAAGGCCAAAGAGTTAAATATACTAAGATAAACAAAACTTTCCTTTGTAATATTTATTGCTTCAAGAGAAAAGGAATAGGGATTATCTACTTGATTTTCTACAGTCTTTATCAAATTCAAGTTTATTTCAGGAGAAAACATGTTATAAAACATTATAACCTAAAATCCAATACCTTACTATTGCCTCACAAAATTATCCTGACATTCAATTTAATTATGATCTTAATCAGCTTTCTAGCCAACAATTTACATGTTTATGGTTAATTGCCCTCAACATAAAAGTATTTTGATGGGGTGAAGGAAAAGCGTTTTCCCAGAACATCTTCACCCAAGTATTTCTGCATATATTTTCCACAACCCATTTCCAACTCAGGAGAGTTTGAAATACTCATCACACAATCCTTTCCATGGTATTTACTCTTCTTCGGCAACTGCTGGAGAATTCTCTTATTTAAACAGGAATAATGACAAAAAAAAGATACTATCATAGAGGTAAAACTTTTGAGTGATATGAAAGCATAAAAGAAATATCATACACTATCTGGCTTGACATTAATAATGAATAGAAAAGAACATCTCAAGCTCAGATCTCTTTGCATTTGGTACTTTTGTTCCTTTTTAAGGTCCCAGCCAAACAAGTGGGGATTTCCATGTGTATCCCATGTATGCTTCACTAATTCTGTATTCAGAATATTTTATCTTATAAAAAAAAAAATCTAAACTCAAAGTCATCAATCTCTTCTTCACTAAACTTCTCTCTACTAACCTTAGTCTTCTGAAGAAATTCCTCACAGCTCTGTGGTTCATCTTCTGGCAACATACAGAGTGGCACTCTGTTCATTTCTTGAAGGACAGCATCAATACGAAATTCAACCAGGTCATTCACTCGATCAAGCAATAACTCCAGTCCAGCTTTTGAAGAAAAGAGAAGATTCAAGACAAGCTTAAAAGTTTGAATCAATAGCCTTTGCAGAGTTTAAATTTTTAAGCCCATTTAAATTTTTACCTCAACAAACTATCATATTCAATTGTATATGAATTCTGCACCTTAACCAATTTACTTCGAACAAATTTTATAAGTTTCACCATAAGAATCATAATTAATGTTCTGCATAACAGATGTTTACCTAGCATATGCTATCTATAAGCTAAAAGATAACTATAACATTATATAATCTATTGTACAAATATATATCATAACTTTTTATATAAAATATAGTATCTATTAT
>VZRX01016269.1:59028-91658 GCA_013398075.1 Notiomystis cincta | reverse complement strand
AGTATCTATTATAAATATATATATAAGATTAACTTAAAGGATACATGTTTCAAACACAAAGACATTAACATTAAATTCAGGGGCAACAATATTTCATTTTCTCCTACAGTCTGAACTAGTTACAACTTGGAGAACCTATTAGCAACAGAAATTTTCAGCAAATAAAATGCTCCAAACAAATGTTAGAAGCCAAACAATAGCTAACAGAAAACAATCACTAGGTTTTTCAAAATTTAATAGCAATCTGCTCTCAATGATGAAGCTGAAATAGCAGCAAGGTGCCTGATTCAGACTCAAACTATTCTTATTATTCAAAATTAAATTGCGCATAACGTCAGGCTATCATCAAAAATGCACTTTAATTTGCCATTTCAACTGAAGAAAATTTCCACCATAACTACTTTAAAAACTTCAAGAAACAAAATCTATTTTCTGTATTAATTAAGCTGAAGAAAAAGTAATTTGGTATCTTCTGGAAAAAAATGCATCTCAGTGCAACCTTGTGATAATCTTTTGAAAAGTCTACAAGCTCATCTGTTTTCTAAATCTGTTGTCCAAGATGTGCATACATTAGTTTTAAAGAGATTGATATCAGAAAAAAAAATTAATATGAAATTCTATTGAGCAATGACAGCGCCAACTGAGTCAGTCTATTATTCCCTGAGAAATTGTTTTGTACATTATATAAAGAAAAAAGCAGGACTAGGAAAACTCTGAAACCTAGAGATCTTTTAAAAAGTAGCTGTCATTCTTTAAATTCAAAATACACTGGACCTTTTGCATTGTACTTTATGTTTGGGGTAATCCCAACTGCCCAACATATACATTAGTAAAAATTTGATAAACACACAAGACAAAAAGAAGGTGGTGTTGTAGAACAAACGTTGCATGAAACAGAACAGGTGAAAATTCTGGTATCTTTTACGTATAAATCAATTAAGTGCTAATCCTGTAAAGAACCATAATCTCACAATATAGCTTGCATTTGTATAGAACAAATAACCAGAAGCTAATGGAAGGAGGCTAGTAATCTACCTAGCTTAGAAAAAACTGTATTAATATATTTCTCAATATTCAAGGATGTCCAGTTCAGTAACATTAGACCTGGCTGGATAGCATCATCTACATTTACTAATCGAGGAGCCATCAGTTGTTCAAAAGGGTATTGTATTTTCAGTTTAATTCTTTTGTATTCTGCCAACATCACCTGAAATAAATAGAGAATGAAAACATTAGTTAAAATACACTGATTTGAACCTCTTCATATGGACACATTTATGATCACTTAAACTAAGAAAATTAGTCTCTATGTACATTACCGAAATTTTTAAGAAGTTATAACTAATTTCTTGGGAATGGTTTTCATTATTTTTGGCAGAAGTTCATTATTTGTTGCCCTTTATATCTCTCTCTATATATTTGTTGCTCTGTTTGAAGTACTACTTCACACTTTGCACTGGTGCTATGATGGAGTTAATTTCTTTCTCAATGGCTCACATGATGCCATGTTTTAGATTTGTGACCACAACTGTATTGCTAACACACTGAAATTTTGGGAATTGCTAAACAGTGCTCATACAGCTTTGAGTTCTTTTCTGCTTCTCACACTGCTCTGCTGGTGACTGGGGACACACAGGAAGCTGTGAAGGAACACAGCCAGGACCCCAACTGATTAATGGGATCTCATACCTATGACATCATGCTTAAAAATGAAAGCTGGGACAAGAAGGAGGGAGGGGGACACTCAGAGCAATGGTGTTTGTCTTCCCAAGTAGTTATGATACTGCCTAGTTTTCCCAGACTAATTCCTTATTTTTTTTCCTTTTGCCTTCCCTATTAATTTGTCTTTATCTCAACTCCTATGTTTTAGATTTTAACCTTCAGATTCTCTCCCCCATTCCAACGAGGGGAGTGAGGGAGCAACTGTGTGATGCTTGGCTGCCTTCTAGGCTTAAACCACATGACAGAAAAACCTTGCAAATTTCAATCTGTAAATGAGTGTTATAGGAGACAAAAACCCCAACATCTAAGTGAACTTTCCAGCAATTCTCATAAGATCAGCCTTACCAGAATTTTATTGTACTATTTTCTTTCTAATGCCTCTTTAACATACTGATCTAGTTTCACTTTTTTGGCAACAACATTATGACTAATATCATAAAGATTCTATGACTTGTGTTTTGGTTTTGGGTTTTTTTTTCATTTCAAACAAGTAGTCATTTAAAGCTATAGGTTTCTGGACACCTATTTTTGAATACTCATCTTAAATCATTGGGAATCCATTTCTGTTCACAGGCAGATAAAATGATCCAAATTACTTAAGAGATGAGAGAGAGAGAAGTTTCAGCTTCTCTTATTAAACTATTCCACAGACATCTGTGTAAAACACCAGTGCCAGGGAAAAAAGCTGCTACTTGCTGCATGCTTTACACTTTTTAAAAGCAGACCACCTGTTCCTCCCTTCCAGCTATCCTCTCAAAACAAATGCTGTCCAATGTTGACTTCATTATTGGATGAGAGATAAATTGCTTACCACTTAGAAAGCAAGCAACAGCACAAGGCATTTTGTAAACCTCCATTCCTCCCCATCCTCACTCTGCAGAGCTTCCCCAAACCCATGCATCTGCAAAGTAACTTCACAGAAAACATAAAGCCAAGAATTCTTTTTTTTAAAGTGCCTCAAGACAATCATACAAATAAAAAAATAGATTTGCAAATGTTTTCTTAGTGCATAATCACTGATCTGCATTTATCCTCTTCCATATGTATAGAACCCAGGCANAGTAAACCCACATGCAAATTGTTGACAATCTTCTTGTACCAGTTTCTCTGCTGTTGAATAACACTCGCAAATGGTGGAATTTCAAGGCACATGTGAGCCATGCAATCTGTTTCTCTGATTAAAGTTAATATTTGAGGGTCAAAATTCACAAATAATTCTCCTGTTTCTGGAGCTTTTACCAAGAGTGTTGCTTGAAGTCCTCTTTTGGTTAATTCAATCTGCAGGAAATAAAGTTATTATTCCTGATCAGACAAGCCACTAAAACAAAATACTTTGGTTTGCATGTAAATATCACTTTGGCACATACTAAAATCAAGTACTGCTGACAGAGATTGATTTAGTATATGAATCCAAAACAAAAGTTTATTAACACAATGTGTATGGACCCAAATGCTCAACCATCAAACTGCTATTTATCCAACAGGTATTTTTCTGTTGGGTCTTGGATGCTATAAGCTGAATTCCACAGCCCAAAATCAAATCAGAGACACAGATTTTCTTGCTTCAACCATCTTAAATCTTAACCCTCATATCCTTAGAACTTATCGCATATTCTGCAATAAGGCTGCACACAGGCTCCTCAATGAATTAAAGTATTCTTGGACAACTTCTTCACATATCTTTTGAATCAACTGATCTCTATTTCTCCTTTCACTTGTTTTCTAATAGCTAACAGATACACCACATATGAATCTTAATGGTACTGGCAATTATATCCAACATCTGGGCAAGTCTTTTAAAATACTGAAATGAATGTTCATTATAGATTTTATTTTTTCTTTAATTCTTAAAAGGAAAACCTAATCACAAAAGTGGTTTAATTGCCTTATTTAAATATTAGAAGACCATTTGTTCTCCATGTGGTTTGAAAGGAGAGCATTTCTCAGACCACCACACACTGAAAATTTGGCTGACACCAAGAAGCAATCCTGCCTTAGGCAGGGCAAAGTTTTCCTACATTAAAAACATTGCTGCTACTCCTATTTTCCAGTTGTCCTTTTGTTGACATAACTTCATTGCTCTTTATTCAATCCTCAAATTTCATGTATCAGATTACATTGAGATGGAGCTTATTTCTAGGTCATAGTTTCAGAAGCCATTGATATCTTTTTTTCTTTTTTTACGGAACACAGAAAATTTGCACCACCTTTCAATGTCTAACATATAATGGAGTATACTGCTTGCTTCAGCAATATCATATACTATGAAGACATTTTACACAGCATTTTACAAGAAATCATCTAATCAAGGTTTGTCAGTGAAGTTGTCATGTTCTATCCGCTATCATCAGTCTTCTAAAAAAAAGGCTAAACTGTCTTAAAGAGAAGATAATTTCTTTTTTTGTAAAGTTCAACAGCAAATCTTACTGTACTCATTATTCCCACTCTCAAGTCTTCCTCTCCAGTTTATGTTTTCTTCTCATGCAGTTTTGATTGTTAAGGTAACAGAAACTGGTAATAGAAATAAGGAGTACGTTGAAGGCACAAGTCTTACACTGCCAAATAATTATAGTAACTTTTACACTTCCAGGTAATTATTTTAATATGTCCAAGTTGAACATCATTTGCTATAGAAAAAAAAAAAAGCCAGACTTAAATCTTTTGCTATGAAAAAAAAAAAAGTGGATTGACAGGATGGCAACCATCCAGTAACAAGTAGAAAAAGGGGGGCAAAAATGTTCAAAAATCTCAGAAAGTGACACTAAGTTTAACATTTACATTGTACAGCAGAATAAAAATTAGTAGGAGCGACAGCCCTTTTTGTGTTCCATTTGTATTCCCCACAGGACTTTTGCCCCCCTCGCAGTTTTCTTTTGTTCAGGAGTGGAGCAGGAGCTCCACCTTGTGTCCTGTGACACCCGTGTGCACTCTTCTTGCCTCGAGAGAGGAGACTACTGAGCAGTAGTCACAATTTTTTGCTGTACCTGGCAGACAAGTGAACACCTATTAAAGAGGATATACTTTTATTGTAGTTTCAAGGCATATGTGTTATGTTTCAAACTTCAAATTTCGTTGGAATCCACCTGCCTTTGTTGGCACCTAATGAGTATAAAGCTGGAGCAGGCTCAGTAAGTTTACATAGCTGCCAAGTGTGATTTGACTGCTATAGGAGAAACCAGACAGGTTGTTTTAGTACAGATCAGAATCAGATCACAGGTGATCCAGACCTCATAAAGGAAGGCAGCACTTCAGAGGAGATGCCAGGGATGTTACAGTTATTTTACAAAAGATGAAAGGCAAAGGTTCTTGACTGCTCCATCAAGGCATGGTACATCAGAATACCTGATCACTACATCATCTAGCCAAAGGAGACAGGTGTAGCCACATAAGAATCATACATTTTCCTTAGTCTTTATAGATGACAAAGTGCAGTGAAAACCATCATCGGTATACTCTGAATTATGCAGGTATCCAGCTCAGTACTAGAATCAAAAAAGAAACTGAGTACAAGATAGAAACACTAAACAAATGCAGAAGGCTCCCTGAAGCATTACAATTTGTTCCATAAGATAGGAGGGATACACACCAGCTCTCTGTGAAGAGCACATGGAAACAAATATGAACTTCCCAAGTTAGCAGAATAAGCATTGAAGTTAAGGACTTTTCTAAGTATAATAGCAGTTTTCATTACTGCCTGGAAGCAGGACCAACTATACACAGGTTAATAGTGCCAAATTTGGATATGATATACCTGAAACAATGCATAATAAAACAACAATTGAGGAACTATTGTTCAGTTTCCCAGCTTGCACTCAACTCCAGATTAACCATCAATAATATATATTCAGCACTAGTACCCAATACAGCATATCTTAGGTACTCTAATAGTGCAATAATTTCTCCTGCCTTGCTATATCAAATTGACACAATCATTCCCACTTACAGTATCAGACAATCAAATCTGGTGACTCTTTAAACTACATTTCACATTGCATGTCAAATGCAAGTATGAAAGAGGAAAGATCAGGAAAAATCTTATAATCAGACTGGAGAAAAGGGCAGCTGGTACCTCTGGTCCCAGATCTAGCCTAAGACTAGCTTTGAGAAGACTGATGTTTGTCAGCACCAGAGATGGTACAAAAGCTGGGCCTGAGTTCCAAAAACAACAGGCAGATGCACTGTGAGGTGTGAGACCACCTTCAAAACCACAGTCTGGAGACTCTGATCCTTCTTTTTCAGCTTTGCAAGGCTGAGGCCTGTTTTTCTATAAGATGTTCTGTGACAAGGCAACAAAGAAGGAGGTGAAAAATATGCCAAAATTATAGTAGAAACTTGCAGAGATTTCAAGGCTTTAAAGTAGCCCCTGCAGAAGCCACCTTATCATATAAAAGGTAGTGAGAGGTTTTATGTACGAAACCCAAGAGGGCAAAATTAGTCAAATGAGATTTAAGGTAAATTTAGAATTTAAGGTAGACCTTGTTCTCTGAAGAATATTCAGGCTCCAAAGTGTTCTGCCTCCAAACAACTCGTTCAATGAGACACATAAAAAGGGCTTATGGTTGTTCACATACTCAGAGTTAGATGTATGGGAGAAACACTGACCAGATACTCTCAAGAGATCAAAAGAACAAAAAAAGACTTTACTGGCAACTTTAGAAAATCAGACAACTTTGGCAAATATTTAGTACAACATTCAGTCAACATAAAACACTTCTCAAAGCATAAACTTGGCCCATTTAACTTCACAAACTCTAAGTCCACTTGACTTTAAGTTACTCAAAAAATTCCAAGAAAAGGGAATTAGAAGAAGAAAGATAAAGACAGAAAGACAGAAAATATATAGAATAGCAGACACACATAGCTATCAACTCCTGGGTGTCCAAGATGTTCAGATAGAAATTCTAAGAGCAGGTAGGGTCGAGACATCATGTTCAGTCTTAAATACCCCTCGGCCTTCCTAGGTCCTTCCCCCAGGTGAGACTTCTGGTCATCTGGCCACCCAGCAGCTGGGTTAGGAGCTCCAGAGGTATGGTCCAGCACCTCTGGTGTGCCAAGGATTGGCAGCCACTGCAGGGCTGGGATACAGGCTCCAGGGGTGGGGTGTGGGACAGTGCTCTGCCTTGCCAGGGCAAGGCGCAACCTTCCCTGTTCCCCACACACATGCATCCCAAAATGGGCAGTAGGAAATTAAATGACTTTGTGCTGGTTCTGACAGGGTTAATTTTCTCTGACTGCATTTAATTTTCTTCATAGCAGCTTGTATGGTGTCATCAGATTTGTTATCAAAACAAAGCTGATAACACACTAATGTTTCGGTTGAACAGCGCTTGCACAGCATCAAGGCCTTCTCTTGTTCTCACTCTGTCCACACAGAGAACAGACTGGGGGCTGGGACTGGGAATGAAGGGTGCAAAAGAGGCTGTGAGGGGACAAAACCAGGCAGATGTCATGAAATAACAAAAGGATGTTACAAAATAAGCAAAGGGATATTCCTTGCCATATAACATCATGCTCAGCAATAAAAAGGGAAAGGCAGAGGTTGAAGGGGTTAGCCACCCTCTGCTCTGGAATTGGTTTAGGCATTGTTTGATCCATGGGAGATGCTGAGAGATTGCCTCTACAGCACTTTCTTTTCTTTTTCTTTCTCCACTTCTTCTTCACTAACTAAACAATTTGTCTTGACCCACAAGTTTTCCTGCTTTTGCTTTCCCTTTCCTCTTCCCTGTCTCACTGGGGTTTCATGGGAGGGAAGTGAATGAGCACTTGTGTGGTGCTTAGCTGCCTATCAGGGTTAGCCCACAACAAGCTCAAAGCCCACTTGTGCACTGAGTATGCTTTTATCTGTTCAGACTGGAAGTTTTTTACATGGATATTTACAGAGCGTACCCATGAATTATCACTCAAAATAAAATTTGTATTGTCCAGAGTAGAGTAAACCTCTATGTCTGTTTCCATCTTAAGCCAACCAGCTGACAGAACTTCTCTCCCCACACATGGTGATCTTGCACCAGAGTCAGAAGGATATGACAGAGACTGAGGGGCAGCTAAGCCTATGACTGGATATTCATTATATGTTTTCTTTCTAACTTCTTAGTTAGAATAATGGTTTTTCTTTTATTCCTAAATTGAGCTACAGGTACCACAGGCCCTACTTTTTTAAGAGGAACACTTTCTTGTAAAGTACCTTTTCTTATTCCATCCCTCACATGAGAGTTGTCAAAAGTCTATACTTAAACGTACCTGACTACAGCTACTAACCAGGGATTCCATCATTTTTAGATTTTTTCTTGAAGGAATATCTCAATCAAAATCAGCTGGTTTACCTGCTGAAGCCATTCCCTGTGGTAGATCACCTCAAATTTCATAAGAACTTTTGCCACTTTGTTGTAATTGCGGATTATGCTCTTGCCATCTGGTGTTTGCAGAACTGCTGGGTGCCTCTGGAAAGTCTCCATGGGCTCCTTGATCCTGTGGAATAAGTGGCGTGCCCACAAGATCTTGCCAGCTATTGGAGGCAGGTTACGAGCCAGGGGAGGGTCCTTCTTGTGCCTAGTGTAGATCTTGCAGATGGTTTCTATGTCATGGCCATAGTTTTGAAATATTTTATGGTACTTTTCATCAGTGCCAAGATTCAGGATTTGCAATCTGCTTAGAAAAATAATAATCATGAAAAATTTCCTTCAACACTTCTGAAATCCTTCTAATGCATTGTTGGAAAATACAGTCTTTCCAGATTCCCTTATATGTTTTAGAAAATAACTACTTTAGCAGCAGAGTTTTCAGCTTGAACAAATGCTGTCACAACCTGATTCCAAGCAACAAAGATTTAGACCAGATGATAAAAGTTTTCAAGTAAGCCTACGCATTTTCTGTTTTGTCACTGTTTTCAAACAGTGGGCTGAAATTATGTGCAGCAAACTGTAACCAATTCACCACTAGCTGTCTATTCTATTAGACAGATTATAATATAAAAACTGACAGGATAAGGAGTGAGGCTGTTTTGCAACAATGTTAATTTATAAAGATAAATTTCACTGTTTCTTAATAAAAGCATTTTACTGTCTTCTAACTGCATTGTGGTAACAAATTAATGTCATTGTTCAAGCACAAAGCTAAGGCAAATATGCTAACAGACAGTATTCCTGTACTTAGTCTGGTTTTGAAAAATGAAGTTCAAAGTCCGCTTATATTTTACATTTTCTGATACAAAAAAAATATGGCTTTTGTTCATTCAAACTACTGAGACAACAACCCTTAACAGGGCTGAACAGTTGAGTGTAAAGAGGTTGGTTTTGTTTGTATTTTAAAAAATGCCTCCTGCTCTGCTCCTCCCTCCTTCCCCTCTGTCCTTTCCACCATCCTCAATGTCTTATTTCCATTGCCTGGCAGAGTTTCAGCAATCTAAATAGGACATATTACCTTTCAAATTTCTGCAACATACTCAGTGCCCTTTCAGTATTCACAATACTTTTAAAGGTGATGTCCATGAAAAACCTTAATTGATCCTGAAGAAGAGAAAATAATTCTATATCAGAGAAGTCTGTAAGAAACATACCTCAAATATCCTAGGTATTATTTGACAGGATTTAGAAGATGATTTGTTTATATGAAACTTATCTCAACAAGTATTATTTTTCACTTTCTTCCTTCCCAGAATAATTAAACAAAACACAGCCAACTTTTGAGGCATTTTCTTTCCAAGTTCCTTCTGTAGCTGTGCAACCAACAAAAGCTTCTGTACCCTCCAATGTTTCACCATGCTGAGAGACCTCAAAGAATGCTTGCTTACCTCTTTGGCAGCCAAAGCAAGACAAGCATTTATTTTAGATTTTTTTTTTTCCTGCAGATACCCTTTCCTTTCTCCAACTTGTGATTTCAGAGCTATAGGAAAGTTAATTATCTGACTTTTTTGTACTACACTCCCATTCATTCAATGAAATCACCAATTTTTGTTATTCTTGCCAGCATACAGTAATGAAAAATCCTTTTGTTGGAGGCCCTCAATGGCCTATTCCATTAAAATAAAGATAATAAATGGAAGCCTTAAAGTGGAAATATATTAGAATTTTTCCATTTCAGAATTGAAAAACTTTCAGAATTGCATATTTTTTTTGGTGGTAACTCAGAGAACATAATAAAGATTCATCAGTAAATTAGATTCTTAATTGTATCATAAAACCTACATGAAGATCATTTATATCTCTGCAAAACTCTTCATAGTCCTGGTCAAAATCAGTCTTCCGTTGATCCAAGAAATCATAATTCTTATTCTTCATGTTGTCAACAATGCTCTAAACAGTTTCACAGAAAAAGAAAACTATTACCAAAAGAAGTCTTATCAGAAAGACTTACCACACCAAATATTTAGCACAACAGGCTGTGCATGTTCACGTTTTGCCTCTGCTATTAAGTTCCCAGTACTTGCTGAGCAATATAAGTAAACCACTTGAATAACTATCTGCAGGAATCAAGTTAGTGTAATGTCCATTTGAATTTAATTTATATTATTTATTTCTGTTTTAAGTCAATTAGAACTGACAGAAAATTCAGACTTGTTTTTCATCAGACATTTGGTACTCATTAAACATTCTGTCATGCAGATGTTCATTCCTATTCAAAACTTAAAGTTCCACAGAGAGAAATATTTTCACATTATTGTTTTCCATGTCGTTTAAACAAAAGATTCCATATATAAACAGACTATTTGAAAGGCACAGTAAGATGCAGCACATCACCAGCTCACAACTTAGTATTCCTGGCTTCTCTTACACAGCTGCTGTCCACACACATGAAAGTATATCCTAATCAGCATCTCCCTTGAGCTGTACACACAGATAAAGGATTTCTAATGATAAACTACTGTTCAACATCCTAGTGGTTTACCACAGTATAACTATGAAACTCAGTGTATTTTCAGCTCAGCTGACTTCCATCATTTTATCATAAGTCAACTGAAATTCAGATTCATTGCATTGCTGTAAATAAAAATTCCATCTTTTCCTCTAACAACAAGCAAATCCTAGAACAGAACTAAGAGTTAAAGCATAAAGAACAGCAAAACAGTAAATTCCTGTTGTAAACCATTTTCAAGACATATAATCAGTCACATACTAACTATAGCTATGGTCTGTGTCAAATACTTCAGTACCTCAATTTTGTCGCTGTTAAAATGTGCACTTTTCTGCCTTCTATACAAACTACCCAGAACATTCCATGTAGCATTTTTTACCTAAGCATTCCTCATCTCCAAACTCAATTGACTTTACAGCAGCTGGGTCTCACACAAAGTTCTTATTTAAGGGCGTGGGTGCTGCAATGGATAACAAGGCATATCTGTATAGAGTTTCCATCACAGCCTAGGCTGATGGTCACAGGCAGCTTTTCAAACACAAATGCCCCAAATAAATGAGATCCCTGTGTTCCAGCCTACCAAAATATTATCAAATATTAAATGATATACCAAAATACCATCATTGCACGATCTGAAAATTCTCAGCAGCCTGGGTTGCCCAGAAGCCTGGTGGCACAGCCTTGGAAAGCAGCCTTTAGAACAGACCACAGTTGTCCTGCCCATATAGAAGAGTCTTGGACCAAGCTACCCTTCCATCTGTGCCTGGGCTCTCAGAAGACTACAGGACAGAACAAAGTGGAAAACTGGCTACTGTGAAGGATGTGCTCAAGGAATCAAAACCCAGACTACAGAGGGAGTAAATCGAACCAGGAAGGACCACAAAATGGTTACACTACAGTTATTTCACTAATGCAAACTGATTGACTCCTAACCATAACAAAAAGGCAAAGGACAGAATAAAGCAAACTAGAATGCCATATTTGCCTGTACAGCTGCTGTATCATGTGTGATCTCAAAAAGCTGCCTACAAAGTCCACACATTGAATACTTCTGATTTATTTTAATATTTAGAGGTGCCATAATTACAATACTGCACTAATAAAGTTACACAAAAAGTAAGCTAAGTCAGGCTCAGTAAAAGTGGGGAAGACTCCATTTGGTAGAAAAGAAAGCTATCTGAGAAAGAAAGAAAGAAGGAAATCAACATGATTTAACCTATTTATATTCTTAGAAGACCTCCTTGTTGTTCAAGTCATGCTTCTCTTGAAAAATAAATTCAGGAAAGAAAACTAGTAATACTATGAAGCAAAGGGCCACTCATAGCTAGCCCAACATTTGTAGAGACAGAATTGTAGCATTTCTCTCTTTTTCTCCAGCTCATACCACAAAATCGTGCTCCAATTACTCCTGTTACAGTCACCCCACTTTGTTGCACTTTTTTCGATCAGCTTTAATTTTAGCATAATTCTTTCACATGTCCACTTGGACTTTTTCTTTCATGTTGTCTGCTTATTGCCCCAGTAATCACGTATTTACATTGCTATTACCCAGTAATTTTGGCACAATTAAAGAGTTCCTTATTCTTTCAATAAACACTTCCCTAATTTTCATAATTTTCTTTTAAAGGTTCAAGTAAAACTAACACAATATACAAAATCTAATACATACCTGATATTTTGTGATCATTCCTTCCAATCCCTCTATCTTAGATTCCAATAGAACTGAGTAGGTTTGCATAGTATTGAAAACATCTATTATCTTTACCAGACGACGATGAAAGGCTTCAAATTTTCCAAATATATACATCTCACTAAAATCAAATTGTCTTCCAGCTGGATTTTGTTCCAAATTCTCTTTTATCTTGTGGAAGCAATTTTGATACTCCTTAAAACAAAGAATTTAACAGAATGTCAAGCATATAACAAAAGGCAGTGTCATTAGATAGAACAAAATTTACACAGACAGGTATTATCCTAACCTGAGAGCAAGTAGAAGTTTCATCAATAAACAATCATGAACACTATAAAGAGTAACAGAACTTGCCTCTGACAACTACTAAATATGATTTGTACATATCCTCAGCTAGCATGAAATTCTATTCCCTCCATTTCATAGCAGGGCTTGGTGTGTTTACTGAATAACCAAGATGACAACCCAGATTTCAATTTCCAGAGACTGAAAATGTTTGCATGCTGAGCAGTTTTACTTGGTAATCAAGGTTCAAAAATCGTTTTCAAGAACAAAACCCTTTCTGAAGTTTTAATGCTGCTCCATAGAAGCTTCCATTTTTCATTTTGCATTCATAACAAGGCACAAATCTTGCTCCAAACAGGTTAATTTCTTCCCAAAGTCTAAGTACATAGTCAACAAATTTGCTTGAAATGGCTTCTTTCAATAGTAGTTTTCTTTATAATAAAAAGTTCATCCTTTTTATCCCATTTATTATGAATAACTTGGAGATACCAATAAAAAGGGTCCAGATTTTGGTAAGTTGTTAGCGATTCAAACTGTAAGTTTCAATCTAGGGAATTTCTGAAAGCTCCTGGAACTAATAAGACTCAAATAAAGACCTAATCTTTCAATATATTTTCATGCAGCAACTGGACAATTGAATATACCTTTATAGAAAAATACAAAATGAGTGTTCATTGCAGATGCTAAGATATCATACAAATTTACACTAATTTGTGCTAGAACTGTGCAAGACCTGTTGCTTCAGGAGGTGTTAGGATAAAGCTCTAGTCTTCCAAGCACATATCTGGAATGAATTTTTTTAAAAAATGGAGAAAGCCTATATGAAGCTCCCAGGATGTACAGGGAGGCTACATGTGGACAGAAGCCAAGATACCTGCTGAGGACCCTTCCAAGCTGAATTATCCTATAATACCATACACTTTAATAGGAACAAAAAAGAACAAAGAAAACTAAATTTAAAAAATTATCATGAAAGTGTATTCAAAAAAACAAAGGCTATCTTCCTAACAAGTCTAGGCCAACTGAATAGCTGATTTTTTCTCAGTTCACTAAAGTGCCCTTTCTAAATGTATAGCTTGTCCGCACATCTTTGGAATATATTCAGTTCAGTAACTCTCCTTGTTTTAATTTCTATTTCATAACTCACCACATCATGTGAGAAGAAACTAACTAGAGAAACACAGGCATGAAAATCCAAGCAATTATCTTATAAACTTAGTTAAGATGGACTAAGCATCAAAATTCTGTTTCCAGAAGATCAGACAACAGAGTAGATTCCTTGTTATCTCTGATATAAGCATTCTGACTCCAAAGGATATTTTTCAGTTGCTTCATTTTTCTTCACTAAAATATTGCTTTCTCATATAAAATAAAGTTTTCCTATTCCTACCCCCCTAAATATCACTTTATAATCTGTTTCCCATGTGTTCTTCCCACCTACCTGTTTAAGTCTAATAGCTGCTTGTAGCTTTTCCATAACCCTCTCCTGCGGTTGATTCCAGATGGTGGCCGTGTTGTTGTTTGTGATGTAAGATTTACATGCTGTGATCATCTGATTGGTCACCTAAAAGCAGTTTTAACTTTGTGAAAAAAACCCAGCATTTCAAGACAAAACAGGCCTTACCATTCTTTCAGTCTCATCCCATTCCTCTGACTCCACCCACCTAAAGGCTGAAAAATAGCAATACCAGACACATCGATAGACTGTCCTCCTTGCAACACCCAACCTCCAGAACACGACATAGTAAAAATTTATTCACATCAGGGGTGAGATTTAAGTCTGAAAATGTTCCTACAACTCCAAATTACAGACAGTAAAATAAGCCCTACATTTGAAATAATTTATCACTATTTCCAATTCTCTATACATTCAAAAAGCAGCATTAAAGTGACCAAAGTGCTGCCTCTCCAATTTCTTGGTTTCTTTGTATTTTTTTCTTGCACTCAAGGAACAATACAAAAAACAGTCTGAGAAGATTTCCCTTCCTACTGAGCACCCACCTTCACAAACAGTGAGGAGATCTTGTCAGAAGTGTTGTAATATGGAGAAATACTCTGAATCATTTGAATTGCATTTATGAGTCCTGGAATAGCATCCAGCATGGACACCTGGAAAGAAACACACAGTCTGAACTCTGCTCAGTACCTCTGTTACCACAACACCTAATCAGTGAATGCAGGAGCATTTATGAACATGGTCTACAGAATGGTTCTGTCCCTGTCCACCTGGGCATCTCGTGCAGAGCTTTCTTTCCTACATCATTCCCCAAGATCTACAATTTAATTCTGTGGAAAAATTTTCTCTAGAGTCTTGGCTGGAAGAATTTGGATCAGTGAGTGAAATTTGGTAGAAGTAAAAGCCTCTTCAAAAGGACCCTTTTTTCACAAAAAGTATGTTTACATGCTCAGCTGCTAAACCTGATGTAAACTTGCACCATTTGGAGAGAGGAAAAGAAAGGGGAACTGAAGGGGTGAAGCTGAGCCTGGTGGTGCAAAGATGTGGGTTTAATTTCTGATTTTGTTTGCCACTACCCAAACGTATTTTCACTGTCAATAAAGACATTTTTGCCCAAGTTGAATCTATTTTGCCCATGATTATAATAAGTAAGTGATGTTCCTGTCATGGAAAAATATGTGAGCCTTTTCATACTATATCCTCATCCCATCCTGTTGAGGATGGGGATTGAGACAATGCTTGATTTATGGCCAAGATCACACCATCAATCACACCATCACACCCATTTTATTTCTCCATATCTCTGGTGGTCTTCAGTAAGTTTTGTGTACAAAAGAAATGTCATTTACTAAATACTTTTAAGAAAAGTATCATTTCAAAAGCATAGCAGTCCTGTATTCAATCCAGACAAAGATTGTGCAGACAGCTTTGTCACATCTGAATTTCCAAAGCAATGACAGTTTTACTCTGTTGACAAACTCATTCTCAAAATTGTACAGGTAAATATCAATGAGGGAAAGACTTTGCACTCCATGCCTATATGGTTTTCATCCCAACACCATCTTAAAACTAAATATTTCCAAAGCAGGCATCATTTTCTCCTTGGTGATAATCTGCATTGGAAGCACAAAGGAGGCCTGTTCAATAGCCCCTGCACAGTGCCAGTAGCAAACATGGTCACTTTTACTCTGTTTTTATGGGTATCAGGCCAACCTTTCAATAGAGAAACTCAAATAAATTGGAAACACTGAAAGAACACACTGTTCTAATATCACCCAGTAAACAGAAACAAACATGATTGCCCAGAGCACTGTTTGGAAGCGATTTGGTTTTGGGAAAAGTTTCGGAGGAGAGAGAGGAAGCTAGGACAGGTTGAAGTTTTGAGTCTTCATGGCTACTAATCATATTTCTTTGACCAGCAAGACACATACAGTCAGTTGCAAAACCAGTTTTAATAAAAGCAATGATTTGTCATATATTTTAGCAGATAGTAGGAGAGGGAGACTCTTTCTTCCAATCCTGTACTTTAGGGTGGCTGCTTTTGTTTATTACTTGTTAAGCTTGCATCATCCTATGCATTCTCATACTATAGTATGAGAAGGTGGTTTATAATTACATCTTAATATTTACATATTTATCTTTTTATCTTTTCCCAGCCCAAGAAGCTGAAATTTGCCCTATAAACATTAGTCTAACCATGACCTGGCCATCAACACAAAGACAAAAGATCAAATTTTGTCTTTAGCATAGCATCAGGTTTACTTTTCTTTCTTTTTTTTTTTTTATCTTAAGGGATTCACTTTCTCCCATAGCACAGAATCCAGTCTCTTCAGCAGAACAAAAGCTTTACAGATACTACAGTATGAAAATAACAAGTACTTTATTTTGTAGCCAGAAATTCCCATTAAGCCACTTTTACCAGAACTGCACAAAACCTCAAACTGGAGTTGCACATATAAAATTTTCTCTTTCATTTCCAAACCCATCCTACAGAATATATTCATGTTGCTTGTCTCAAGATCTTTATGTTAAAAATTTAAAAGTTCTGCTTACGGGATCACTGTTGTATAATGGGTCATAATATTTTTCCAGAGAATACAGATACTTCACATTATCTTTAGCTTCATTTGCCGCCTCTGTGATGCGAATATCCAATGCTCGCCACCTCTAAGAACAGAAAGTCGAAAAAACAAAGAAAACCATGCACTTCAGAAAAAAGTATTTTGAAATCATTCTGGTTTGTCATTAGCTTTCTAAACACATTTGAAATCACAGCTCTTTTACTTCAGAACTATACTCGTTCACCCAAGATGAGGTCCTTGTGTTGCTCCAGTAACTTGACTGTGAACATGGTTTAGACCACTCAGTTAAATAGTCACTGGTAGTGTCTAGTCAAGCTGCTGTGAAATATATGAAAGATGAGTATATAACTAGGCAATTTTTCCACATCTCAATTTGGTGTGACAAGATTTTTTGTTTTATTTACTTATTTTCTGTTGGTGATGGGACTTGAAATTTGTTATGTTGGTGTAAGAAGTTGTGATCCCACAAACAATTTTTACAGGCACTTTAAACTTTAACATCATAAAAAAGAGGCTTTAAAAATGAGGCAATTTATTTTTTTGCCATTAAATATCCACTTCATTAATTCAATATTCTAATTTAATAATCAACTTCTCAAATATTTTTAAGTCTTTATTTCTCTTGAGCCATGTGGATGCAGTACACTATCAGTCTTTAGACTGAGAAGATTCCCAGTCTTTTTCAATAAATTAAGCTAGATTTAAACTTTATCTACTCAAGCTAAGGAATAGAGAAGGAAAAAGAAAACGAATGTCAAAAGTGTTTCAATGTTTTCCCCACCATCACTGGGAATTATCATTATACACATGCATTATTAAAATTAGCTAGGGAATAGAGCATTTATATTCTTTATATCTGTCATAATTTGAAATAAAACCTTCAGCAGTTTTGATTTAGCAGCCGTGAGTACTCCAAGCACAGCCTTCACATCTGGGCTCTTCAGCTGTTCCATAAGGTAGCTGAATTTTGACAATTTCTTTTTCCAATAATCAAGTTCTACTCGTGGTCCAAGGTCATCTGCTTCTTTTCTCAACTGGTCATTTTCTGCAAGAACCTTTTATCATACAGTAATGTCAGTGAGTGATGCTAATATTTTTTCATTTGCAGAGGTTGCATTGTATAAATTCTACATTTAATATATAGTATTAACCTCTCCTGATAAATTACCTAAACTCATCCTCCATCTAAGAAACTCAATTTTGCTTGGTCCTTTTATATCCAAGATAAAGAAGAGATGCTGTTCATTCTGTTCCAAGCACACTGTTACAGAGAGTTGCATTTTCTGAAAATAACCTGCAAAGCATGTTTCAAAGTACAAATGTGACCACTGAGAATAGTGTTCACTCAATTGCTGTGTTCTTTTTGTTTTCATTAAACCCACTGGGAACCACTAACTGTTTTGTACTTTAACAACAAGTGATTATCAAAGACAGAGGACTAAGCTTGCCAAACTCCATATCCTTTATTTACTAGCAGATGGAAAAATCTCTCAGTAATACTCCCATTGAGAAGTAAAAGCACAAAAAACATACCAACAGTACTTTAAAATAAAGAGATTAAACTCATATAAATTTATAGAAAGGTAGCTGTAAGACCAACAGGATTAAACTCATCTGCCAAGATGCAGATGTTTTCATATTTCACATTTGTCCCATATATCACCTGTTCAATTTGTTTGGTCCATTCTTTCATGCAGACTTCTATTTTTTCAAGAGCATCTACGCTGTTGGCAACCATCAAGTAATCTGAAGGTCCTCTTAGAGTTTTCAGGTCATATGTTTCACATTTCTTCAGGCTGACCTAAAACACAAGATTTAAAAAAAAAAAATTTTAAAATGCTGAATGTTCATGACAAATCTAGGAACTTTAAGAATAACTGGTTGTCCTGCTTGGGGTATCTCACTTCCTATTCCCAGCTCAGTCTAAATTAAACTGGTTTGAGCCAGAAATGGACTCCAGAATCTGGAGAATTCACCAGCCAGGCAGCTGTGCTCTCATGCCCTTTCCTTCACAAAATCTGAGTAGAAACCAACAGTTAAACCAACAATTTGTCATACATTAATCATTCAATACTTAAGAGTGACCACAGCCACTGGAGAGTCAAGAAGTTTATAGCTCTAAAGCACTGGCCCCAGAATAAACAAGAGCAGATGCACCTACAGGACTATTAAAACCACAGATCAAAATATAATGAGTTATTGATGACAATAAACAGAAGTCTTGGGTTATTCTCCAGTTTAACAAAAGCAATTTTTATGAGTAATCTACAACAGCAGTCAATTCAAAAGCTCCAGAGCTGGAGACATTCCCTAGCTAGCTCACTTTCTACTTGCCACATGAACACAGTACCTTCTCCAGCAGACTTTGCTGAGTTCCTGAAAGGACACTAACAAAAGCTTCAAGGGCACGAAGGAAGTCCTGCTTAACAGAGGGAGCTTGTTGGGGTTCAACCCAGCCACGGTCCATAGTCTGCAAGGCTGGAATGAATATTTCTGATATCAACTGCTCAACACTCTTTAATAAGCCATCTCGACCTACATCCATCATATTAAAATTTACTTCCTGTAAAAGAGACAAAATACAAGGAGTCTTTCGCTGGTAAAAACTTAGTTACATACAATTTACATATACACACTCAAAAGTAAAGTTTTTGTTTTTCTAGTGAATTTGGCAGATTTTATTGAAATTTATCACCTTAGTATTTAGGTATTAACTAATTACTCTCTCATTATGGATTCACTTAAATTTTCTTCCTTAGCATCATTTTTTCATATCAATTATATACTTCAAGTTGCTGCCATAAGATAATGCCTGTTTTTCCATTCCCCTCCCCTTTTGTCCTGTTTCATTTAATCCATCTGTCCTTTTACTCATTCCTCCATGTCAAGAGCTGTCAAATTTCATGCTGAGAGCAAATACTCCATGGTAAAAACAAATTTTAAACAAGATTATGTATAGAGATGAGCAGTCACTGACTTACTTGATAGATATTCTCAGTTGTGATGGGTTTAGAAAAACTAGATCTAATGAAGAAAACGCATACACCAGTTAAAGCAACTTCTTTTCCCTCTGTCACAAATACTTTAAGTTTCTTCTTCTTGGTCAAATGAGAATTCGTTCCTATTCCTGGAAGGCCAAAATACTCTACAGATTCAAACAAAGAAGCAATTAAGATCCATTGATTATTTATTCAGAGAAAAGTTTTCTATACAAACAGTTCAGTCATTATTTGTGCCTCTCTGACTCCCAGTCTCCTGGAGGCACCTCACGGAACTATCCTCAGAAAGTATGCAGCATTCAGAGTCTTCATGGCACAGTAAGAAATATTTCATCTAGTTTTGCCATTCTTGCATCAAAAGCCTTTCATTTCTATTCATTTTCTTGTTTTTCTATTCCTTCTAAATAATGGTTCAGGCTCAAGGTCCTTTTATATGACCCTAGATCATGCCCTATTGCTTGAAAATGAAACATTAAAGAAAAATCCGAAAATGTAGTGATGCATTTTACCTTAGAGGAGCTATTATCAACTGTCTTTACCTAAAAACAACTAGATGTAAAGGGAAAAAAATTTATAGGGTGCTTCTGAAAACAAGGAGAAAGAGGTTGCAGTAGAATCTTTGGGGAGAAAGCAAACAAACAGACAAACAAAACACAAAAAGGGAGCTATGAGTGACTTCCTCATTCTTTCTTCTTCCCTCCACACCAATATACCATTCAGGCTGCTGGCAACATTTGTAAAGGGTCACTAAGAAGGAGTGTCTTTACGGGGAAAAATATTTCTCTTAAGTATGTTTTGGTCACATTACTTCTTTGTTACTAGCTTTTTAGTATTATCTCAGAGTAAAACTGCATGCATACACATCTCAGTGAGACATTATAATAAAAAGCAGATGAAAAACTGAATTGTTGATACCAGCAGTTAAAGGACAACATCCAAAAAGCAATAGACCCCTCCGCACATTTTTTTCTTTCAGATATGTGACCATCTGTCCTAGGGATCTCTATTTTGGATCAGATGACCACCATAAGTTCCCTCTCCATCCTTCTGTTTACATCTTTCCCTCTCCCCTTTTTCACCATAGCTCTCAAGAAGTCTCCTTTTCATATACCTCAGAAGCACAACAAGGGCTCTGTCACCAGTAAAAGACCTGAATCTGGAAATGTTATTAATTTGATTTATTGTATGCTAATAAACCTGCACTATCTTTACACAACAGTAATGTTTCAGTTTTGCATGGTTCTTGGTAGCAAGGAGGGCCACAGAGATGGCTTCTGTGAGAAGCTGCTGGAAGCTTCCACCATGTCCAGCAGAGCCAATCCCTGATGGGTCTGGAGATGGACATGCTGTTGGACAAGCCTGTGCCAATTAGAGATGGTGGTAATGCCTCTGTGATCACATATTTGAGAAGAAAATCAAAACAGTTTGGGCCACAGTTTTAAATCCAGCCAGAGAAAAGGAGAAGGTGGGAACCTGGAGAGGTGCCCATGCCAGGGCAGGTGGGTGCCTGGGGAGGCTGTGATCCAGTGGGAGACCCTGAGGAGAGAGAGGGCCCTGCTTCCAGGCTGGAGCAGCCTGTCCTTGGAGGATGCACCCCGTGGAAGGAGAGCCCCACACCACAGCAGTTTTGGGAGGGCTCTGTGCCCGTAGGGGAGCTCACAAGGCAGCAGTTTTGGGAGGGCTGTGTGCCCGTGGGGGAGCTCACATTTCAGCAGTTTTGGGAGGGCTGTGTGCCCGTGGGGGAGCTCACATTTCAGCAGTTTTGGGAGGGCTGTGTGCCCGTGGGGGAGCTCACATTTCAGCAGTTTTGGGAGGGCTGTGTGCCCGTGGGGGAGCTCACATTTCAGCAGTTTTGGGAGGGCTGTGTGCCCGTGGGGGAGCTCACATTTCAGCAGTTTTGGGAGGGCTGTGTGCCCGTGGGGGAGCTCACATTTCAGCAGTTTTGGGAGGGCTGTGTGCCCGTGGGGGAGCTCACATTTCAGCAGTTTTGGGAGGGCTGTGTGCCCGTGGGGGAGCTCACATTTCAGCAGTTTTGGGAGGGCTGTGTGCCCGTGGGGGAGCTCACATTTCAGCAGTTTTGGGAGGGCTGTGTGCCCGTGGGGGAGCTCACATTTCAGCAGTTTTGGGAGGGCTGTGTGCCCGTGGGGGAGCTCACATTTCAGCAGTTTTGGGAGGGCTGTGTGCCCGTGGGGGAGCTCACATTTCAGCAGTTTTGGGAGGGCTGTGTGCCCGTGGGGGAGCTCACAGAGCTGCAGGTGCAGTTTGGCTGCAGCTCCTGAGCGTGGCCCCACACTGGAGAAGTTCCCACAGAAGTGTCTCCCGTGGGAGGGACTCCATGGCCTCACTGGGGATGGACTCCTCTCCCTGAGCAGGGGAAGAAAATCTCAGTGATGGACTGACCAAACCTCCCTGCCCCGTCTGCCTGCGCTGTCGGTAGGAAGGAGGGAGGGGCTGGGGAAAAAAGGTGTTTTTAAGGGTTTATTTTACTTCTCATTATCCTGCTCTAATTTCATTGGTAATAAATTCATTTAATATCTTTAAGACAAACCTAGTTTGCCCTTGGACTATTTTCTCCCAGTCCTTATCTCAACTCATGAAACCTTCATTAAATTTTCTCTCCTCTGCCCAGCTGTGGCAGGGAGGGTGAATGAGCAGCTTTCATGGATGCCTGGCATCCAGCCAGGGTCAAAGTGCCACAAGTAATTACAGAGGCAAGACCAGCAAAAGTCGTCAGAGTTTCCCCACAACCTGTGCAGGTGAAGTAGGTAGTATAACCTGCAGTCTCTTTAGAAAAGGTTTACTCTTACTGAAAAGGGTGCTAGGGGTTTTCAAAAAGGCACATGAATAGCGATCTTCAAAATACTGCAAGAAATCAAACTTTGAAATGACACCTTAGGACTCTCAAGTACAACTTCCTGAACTCACAGATACTGTCTCCTACTCTTCAGAGACACAAAATTTCTTGTAGAGTCCCTTCATGGGATCATCTTCTGCCCTAATAGAAGTGTTTGTTGATCCACATCAGGGTCAGAAAGCCAGCTTGTATATGAGGCCACAGCAAGTGCCCTTGACAAGAAGGTGCATGTAATGCCACAAAAGTTCACTTAGCTTTACCTATTCGTAGCCACCACTACAACTGACATTTTTCCTTTGACAGCCTGTGAACCACAGCCCTAAACAACCAACAGAGATAATTCGTTTACAAATTCCACCTACAAAGGGAAAATGTACAGCAGAAGTTTTACACTCTGATAATATTACCAGTGGCTACACTTAGGTGTGGGCTAAGTCAGTCTCCAACCCACTCACTTAATCCCCACTGTCCTCTCCACCGCTATCTTTTTTTATTTGACTTTTTTTTTCCTCCTTTGTATGATGTTTTAGGGACTTTTGCTTATTTACCTTACTGTGAATTCATTTGGGTTTTGTTTGTGTTTTTTTTCTACTGCTTTCCATATTGCCTACATTTAGCACCACATCCCAAAAGGCTATCACAATCATACCATACTCCAGGTTGATCTGATTGGTTTGGGGGTGAGCAAGGGCAAATCTCATTAGATTCTCTTGCCTCACACTCTCTTTGTTATACTTTCACCACATCATCTCCAACATGTTAAAACTTGCTCATTAGACTTCTAAATTAGTGGCTGGGTTTGTATTTCCATTTAACTGTATTTCTGTGTGCATTGAAACTTTTTTATTAAAGTTGCTTATATCATATTAAATAGCCTTTCCATCTCTTTTAGATATATAGATATACGAAAGAAAATACATACATATATATATACTGAAAATACATGAAATATAACTACATATTTATACATTCATTTAGATGAATGTTGACTTATGTATAAACACACTTATACAGATATACATAGACATGTTTACAGAGCTGTTCATGTACATCCAGGGTAACCAAGCAGGGTGAACTCCCCCCAACCAGTCATAGTCTCTGAGAGTTCACAGAGCACCTGGCTAGTCCCAACAGAAGCAGCACTGGAGGCTCTGGGAGAGAGGCCATGGACAAAGGGAGGATGTCCTTGTCATAGGAGTCCTGAGCTACCTCCAGGGTAAGGGAGGAGGAGGCTTCTCCCAGAAGTGTGTAACATGGGGGCACCTGGTAAAGGGGTATGAGACAAGGGACTTCTGGGGTAACATCTCTTCTACCCATATTGTGGGTCTCATGAAGGCATTTGTCTTGTAACAGGAACACCTAGATGGATGGTCATGTGCCAAGAAATGTGGATGGCTTCTTGGGCTGACTGGTGGTGTGACTGGAGGGGAGGGGGAAGGGCACCTGTCACTGCTCACCTTGTGTCAAAGTCACCTTTTAATTATCAAAAACCAATTCCCAGCCCCACAGGCAAGAGTTGCTGAGCTCACAAGGAACTACATTACCAGCAAGATGCAGAAGTTCTCTAATATGCTTCAGTAATTTCATCAATCCTCATTTCATGAGCAGGGATCCATGCCTCGGTATGACCAAACCTGACTTGCTTTAAGTCCCAGTTTGTAAAAACTGTTGACTATTTGCTTTTTCCTTGCACATTTGCTCAGCTCAACTATAACACATTGCAGGAGAATTTAAGTTGCTTTACCTGTATCCATTACCTCCACCTCTTGATAGTAGAAGATCAGATGGCGCAGACCTCCAGGGGCCAGGAATCTGTTAATGCGCTCTATCTGTTTGAAATCATGTCGAGATCACAATACATCATTGGCTTGATTCACATTACAGCAACAGAGGAAGCCTTTGGTTATTTACTTATTTATAACCATCAGGACAATTTCACAGTTCATCATCAATTCAAGGCCACCATCAAGCATCAATGAAGCATGTATTGGTAGTGCAGTCCACTACCAATCTCATGTCTAGGCTGAGGAAGAAACTGAATTGCTTTATGCTAATATGCTGATCCATGTCTCAGCACTTGAGAGTCTGGCCTCATCCATTATTTTTCTAGATCTGAGTCACTCTTCTATGCAGCCCCTATCTACATAGCTATCTTTAGCAGAAAAGGCTCCTTCAAGTTCATCTTCAGAAATATTAGCTGGTACTATTTGTGCTTCCTAGTGCAGAAAAAAGGCTAAAAGATCACCAGAAGCAGGAAGAAAGCCACAATTATCCCTCTTCCATTAATAACAAGCCTCAGTTACACCAAGATAATGAAATGCTATTCCAGAAAATCTTGGCTGCGCCCTCCAAGATGAGGTCAAAACAACTATTACACTTTTCTCATTCCAAGTATAGCAACTGCCAATATTTTCCTCATCTGACAGCTATTCTCAGGCACTATAGTTTGCCAGGAAACCCATTTAGAGTTAGAATGCACAAAGGCTGAAACAAATTCTGCTTTTTAATGTGCATGACAGTTTTCTGCACAGCTCATTTGCTATCACATGAAGTCACAGAAATGTTGGAAGGGACCTCTGGAAGGTCTTGAGGCCAGCCTCCTGTATCACCAACAACAGCTCAGATCATCTAGAGCTTTTCCTAGGCTCAGTCTCAAAAACCCCAAGGACAGAAATTCCACAACTGATTTGAAGTAACCTATGCCCATGCTGCATTATCCTTTGGTGAAGAAGGGTCTCTTGGTGGCCATCATTTTGCAAGATATGGCTTTGTCTTTGGAATTATCATCTGCAACCACTGAGAATAATTCAGCTCTGTCATCTTTGCAACCACTCTTCAAGCAGCTGCAGGCTATTATTTGATTGCCATTCAAGCTCTTCTTCTCCCTCATCTCATACTTCACATGCTCTGTGTCCCTCTCTTTCTTACTGGTCTTCCACTGGACTTTCCTCAATTTCTCAACAATATTAGCACTGAAATGGGAATGCATAAGTTGAAGGCATGCAGATGGAAAGAGAATATGAGAGAAAACAAACAAAAAACCCCAAACATGGCCATGTTTACTTTAGTCTGAGGGAGTAAAGAATCTACTTCTGCCTACCTAGGTTTTTGAAAAAGTGATATTTTTCAATGTCTCAGTATATGAATTTGTATTAGCCCTCATGCAGTCACAGTCAGATCACATAAACAATTCTATTTTGTCAAGCAGTTTCTCCCTGTTTTAATTTGCTAAACTAGACCAAAGTGGAGTCTCACAAATGCTGCTGGAAGCCTTGTGAGAAACAGAAACAACAACATGCAACCTGCTGTGGACAGGACTCTTGAACTTCTGTGTAGTGTATACTAAAGGACTGGAAGACTTCACACTGTGGTTCCACATAAAATACAGTCAGATTTTAGTATATTTTCTATAGCCACTGGAAAGGAGAAATTCTAATCAATTTAAAAATCAATATTGTTACAATAGGTCCTGGAATTAAGGACACTTTTGTTCAAATTAATTAAATAATGCTGAAAAACATTTTTTCAAGGAGAAGACTTGAGTAATCTCAGGTGTCAAGTCTGACAACTATCTCAGGAAGAATTTAATGGTCATATTAGTTCCAAAGTATACTATGAGCTTCACTTTCAAATTCATCGGATTACCTGGTTACCATCAAGAATAGCATCTTCTACTTCTGCTTTGTCCAGATTTACACAAGAGGCAACAATATCCAGTAAGTAATCATGCCTGCCATCCAGATGAGCACGTTTAGCCTCCCTCTCTTCCTCGAGCTTTTGCTGTTATAAAACACAAAGTGGACAATGAAAAATTCACGATCTAATTTGAAGATAAAAATAAAGAAAGCTTTAAATTTTATTTTTAAAAATAAAGGCTATTACATTCTTCCACACTTGTGATTTATGTTTTTATGGTGCTTAAATGAAAATTTTAGAAGCAGCCTTTGTTACAATTTTATAGTTTGTTTCTGGTGTTCTATTTTCAGATTTATTACAACATTTCTATCATAAATAATGTTGTACAGAAGGCTAATTTGTTGAAAGGCTTTGTAGAAAAAAAAAAGGTATTTTATATGTACACCTTCATTATTCTCCAAGTTATCTTCAACACCCTAAGTCCTTCTCCTCAGCTTTTCAGTCTAGTCACGTGTGACCATCAAGTCAAGACAGGATTCTGACTGATCTTTGTTATTCGTGGAAGATATTGTAAGTGTTCTCTAATAAAGACAGATGTTGCTGGAGGAAGCTAGGGTTTTATACATTATCTCTTTAATATAATGAGAAGTAAAACAAACCACAAGCCTCAAGGTACACAAGTGTTTACAAATGTGCTTAACTATAGCTATTATACCATTCTTCAAGCAGTAAGCCTACTCTTCTAATTAAATTGAAATCCCATATGTAACACACCTCATTACATTATAGACAAAATAGCCTTCTGGAATAGTTACTGGTATTATTGTGCTTGCAGGTTACAAGATTCAATATCATTTCATTTTCAAAAGAAATTTAGAATTATGTTTCATTGGTGGTAAATTCAATCCTTATTTCCTCGGTGATTAGGACAAAACTAGCAACTTTATAAAGTATGCATAAGTGATTTATCCACAAGCTTTTGCAGAGCCAAAAGGACCTGCATAATATATTTTATACCCTTATGTAAATATCTTTCCTACTTTCTGAAGGAATTTTCAAATATTTGGTAAACTTATAACTACTACCATGCCTTCATAAATGCTGAATGTATTTGAAATGTTTTTCCATGTAAAAGACAAACATACAAATCCCATTCTTTACAAAGGTATGTCTGAAGAACATAGTAGCAGATTAATTTGTACATGTACTTTATGCTATTTTACCTCTCTCATACCCTAACACAGTCTCCGGTTTCCTGAAAGTGAAGTCTCATCACAGGATTGGCTTTTCCTACATGTTTTTAAACATTAATAGAAACTTTCCTCCCTGTTAGACACTCAAAAAGCAAGCATTTTGTCTGAATCAGCTTCATTCACACTAGATGATAATAGAATACTCGAAACTATTGTTCCAGTAAGTTAAGCACAAGTGATAGGGCATCTTTAGCAACAACAACAAAAAAATACAACCAATACTCTCCCAATTAGTTTCTATTTAATACAGCAAAAAGCCGTTTGTTTTACCTAAACTTCAGAGAGACTACTTTTGTACTCTGCTTGTGTTTCCAACACAGAGTTCCAGATATTTTGCTATACAAGACTACATCTTACACTGGTTTTTAAGTCACCAGCTCCACCTATCCAAGATGCTCTTGACATGTTCATAGCCTCCATTTCTTCTACAAGATGCTGTTAGCATAGACTGAAATCATGAGCACCTTCTTTTCAAGCTGAGCAATCATGACCTATGTTTGTTCCTGGATTTTAAAATTTTTTTAGTTGCTGTGTCTCAAGCTCTATAACAAATACACAAGCTATTGTGCATAGCTGTTCATACAGCATTGGGCAATATTTGATGTCTAAGTCTGGTAACAAGAGTATTCATTAATGTATCACAAAACTTTTAAAGTGTAATTAAATTACTTAATGAACCATACCTAGAGAAAGAGGAAACTATTAACTAAATGGTAAAGCTATAGTTTTTTACAAAGATTAGGGCATTGACTTGTATTTATCACATGTCACTACAGGAAGACATTTGCATTGATTTGTTGGATCTCTCTATAACTAATACAAGTTCCACATATTTTTTCCTGAGAGTTGCTGCAATGCAATGCAAGAATACCCAATACAATTCAAGCTGTCATGCTTCTATATTTTGATGAGTTACCATTTCTACAAACTTCCTCCCCTAATGATGTGTTGCTCAATTACAAACTTGCACATTAGTTTTTGCAGCCATTAGAAAAGAATTCTGCCTCACTTTTAGGATTAGGTTGTGCACAGAAAAGTAAAAGAAACATAACTTCAGTGCTTTCAATAGCAAGTCACAAATTTATGTATTTTAAAACACTAAAAGGCTACACTGGAAACTGTCTTCCAGTATAGCTTCTGAGCTTCCCTCTGCATACTACTAGAAGAATAAATTTTTAAGATATTCTTTACTTAGTATTAGGAATCTCAGAGAATTGATTACACGAAAATGCTGAGCTTTCTATCTCTCATTCTTCCCTTTCCACTTTAGCTACCCTCACATCTCACTTCAAACCAGCATTGTAGTCGTGGCCTAAAGGTTTTTGTAATTTTGTGTCCTGCAATATTCACCACAGAAGTACACAGGCCTAAACACAATTTCTACAAAAAATTACCTAAGAATAGGCAGCTCTATGTAATTCATAATTTCATGGAACACTGGAAGACTAAGATTTGAAGATGGAAGGATGCTGAGACACGCATGCTATCATTTATGTAGGTAAGAGAGAAATTGCTGTTACATGGAGTAACACCAACATGCAAATCCTGAAAAGTATCAGCAGCAAATCTGATTGAGGTCATACATCAAAGCCTCCTCCTAATGTCCCATGATGTAGGAGGATGCAGTATTTACAAGAGAGAAACACTGTCTCACTTAGCTGTCTGGAAGGATTGTCCACGTTTTTTATAGTACAGCTTTAGCTCAGTTTTTCGTGTAAAGAACAGGTAACATGGCCAAGTTCAGTTTTGGGTTTCTTTTACCACTCTTGGTTATTTCTTTTACCACTCTTGGTTATGAAGGTAAGAAAGGTCATATGACACAGTCCCACAACAGATGAAGGTCTAAAGCTAAACTAATTAACAGAAAAGTCCTTTTCTTATGGTTACTCTAGTTTAGCAAGTAGATTGTTTTATGTTACATAAAACCTTGAAATTCCTAATACCTAAATACTAACAATTTGGTATAAGAAATTAATTTTGAAAGACATCTTCTCCTGAAGCAAGAAAAGAGAGAGATTCCTAAATCTATCTTCACATATACCTAAACCCATAGACATGTCACCATCAGTCTGAAGAAACAACTGAAGATTAAATTAAATTTTTTTAAAGTTTCCTAGCTGCTACAAAAATATATATATTTAAGCAGCAGGTACTAAAAGAGCAGAAGCCAGAGATTCCAGGCGTCCTTTTTTTGAAACAACAGGCTCAGAAACCAGCTATTGACTATTGCCAGCTTCTCTATTACAGAGCATAGCTGCTGATGCAGACACCCTGAATAGAGCTAGCAAGAAAGCTTTTTAGTATGCAAGTCATATGTACACAAGATAAAACTTGTTCTGAACACTCTTTATCCAGAAAATGACACATTTTGTTGTCAGGATACTGTGCATCACTGAATTTAGACAAGCTGAAATCAAATTCTTATGAATGAGCAAGACTTTCCTGAGAAGCTCAATAGTGAGAGAGTCAAAAAGTGAGAGTATTCTGTTGTTAATTTACTTTCTTATCCAAGATTTATTTAACCAACATGGAAATTCTTTCTCTCTTCTTTAACTTAGATGGGTTATATTACATAAGCCTTGATCATGAATTTCCCTACAAAACTAAACTGCACACCATTTTACACATTTTCAAGCACCCTGAGTTTTCAATTTCAAGTTTCAGTGTTTTTATTTCCTCTTTCCAAAAAGATACAAACCCTTAGCTAACTCTTAAATCTCAAAAATCAGAGCTCTGCACATGCATTATCACATTGCTTTAACTCAGGAAAAATTTGCTTAAATAGCCATCTTTTAAAATTACTCTAAGTATCTTAATGACTTCTACACTCTATTGTGGTTTCTCCAGGCTAAGTATTACCTTCAAAATTCCATTCCCATCTTAGAAGTATGGGAAAAGTGAAATCACATTTTTATTTCCCTTGGTGGCAGAGTCCACCCCTCTTTTGTTGCCAGATCTAACATCAGACTCTTCAATGTACTAATATAGCATTTATTAAATTATACCATTACCAGACCATTGCAACAATCTGGGCAAGAGACAAGTACCACTAGCCAAATGCATAAACACCTCCCAGTGCAAATTTGCCTTTCAAAACAAATTGTACAACAAACGTCATCCACTTACACCTATTTTAAAACACACATTTTTCTATGCCCTCCCCCCTCAATACACACTTTTATTCAAATTATGTAGTTATTAGTCTAAACCTAACTCACAATTCAGTTTTCCTTACCTTCATCACTCTGCCAATGCTTCGTTTCCAAAGCTGCTTTCTTCCAGCTCTAAACATTGTGCTATTCAATATAAGCATCAAGTACTCTTTTTCAGGAACAAGCCCCTAACCCATGGAGAAAGCTTCTACATTTATCATTTTCTACTCTCCTCCCAACCTCTTGTTTGCACTTGTTTCTTTCCTTTCAGTAGGAATGCCAAAATAACTCTGGAAAATAGAGTAAGGACCTAAAAACCCCCAGCAACTATTAACCTTATCTCTGTATTTAAAATTCAGTTCTAGTGTGCATACAAATTGCTTGAAAATTAAATTGCACTACCACAGAAAGGTCTCTAGCCACCAGAATTTACTGCCTATAGATTGGGCCTTGAAAGTTACTGCTACCAGCCCCAGTGTTGTTAAGGTGATACTGTTTACATACAAACACGGCTGGATACAATTCATCATACTCAAGGGCACCATAACTATTTGCAGAAGTCAATTTTATAACTGCTTCTCTGATTTGTGTTTAGCCTTCTGAAGCAATCCTTGTGTCAACAGGCATCTTTGTTTGTTTGTCACAGGTGACTGTTTAAATATACAGCAACAACAGCCAAGCAACTTTCAAATATCTTTTACCTACAGACTTGTAAATTACTGAGTTCTCTATTCATGTTCTTTATATAAGTACGTTCAGTCATACTTATTTTTCAGTTGTACAGTGGTTGCTTAATACCACAATTTTTCTTCAGCAAGAAATGTTAGGTTTTTTCTTCCTAAAAGAGCCTTAATTTTTTCCACTTCAGTGACTGGATATAATCCAATGTCCTCTTGAAAATGCCAAGAAAAACAATCTAATTATCTAGTATTAGGAACAAGAAAACAGATATTTTTACAGCTATTTCTGGCTTAAAATGTCCCTAAATATTTCTGCTTCCACTCATATCAATGTGAGTAATGTCTAAAAGCACTTGACAACCTTAGCATTGATAAAAATCACATGAGTAAAAACCATTTTCCCTGCATTATCTACATTTTCCCCACCTACTATAGTCAAATCCAGTTGTGCATACATGCTTGAAAGAGAAAGACTGAAAAATCCCATTTAGGGTAAAAATTGACATCCATAGATTTCTCTGAACCCTTTACAGAGTTATCGTTTAAAATTAAACGTGCTATTAAATATTACATATAGAGTTAATTCCTATGGATATATTCAAACCACTGAGAAATTAATTATTTACATTCTGTTGGAAGGAGTCCAGAGGAGAGCCACTAAGTTGGTCACAGGACTGGAGCAGCTCTCTTGTGAAGACAGGGTGAGAGGGTTGGAGCTGTTCTGCCTGGATAAGAACAGGCACAGGGGAGACTTTCCAGTGCCTAAAGGGGGCCTGAAATAAGGTTGGAGAGATTTTCCACAAGGGTATGATAGGACAAGGGGGAATGGCCTAAGCTGCAGGAGAGAAGGCTCTTCACTGTGAGGGTGATGAGGCACTGGTACAAGTTGCCCAGAGAAGCTGTGGGTGCCCCAGCCCTGGAGGTGTTCAAGGCCATCTGGATGGGGCTCTGAACAATCTGGTCTAGTGGAAGGTGTCCCTGCCCAAGGAGGGGGGTTGGAATCAGCTGATTTGTAAGGTTCCTTCCAACCTCAGCTGTTCTATGATTCTATACTTCTTTGCATGATGTATGTGATTTCTAAAGTAAAAGCTCAGCCCAACAGGTGTAACATTGCCATGCAGCAATTAAATTTCTGTTTTTAAAAAATAAGAGGGGAAAAAAGCCCTTATTTAAACTTCTTGAAAAACCAGCTAGAAATCATGGATCTTCCTAAAATGGTAAAAAGTCATAGCAAATAGAAAATCACAAAATTACGAGAATTTAAAGAAATCTCCCAAAGTCACCTAGTGTCGACGTTTTTTAAGAGAAATTTTTTCCTCCTTAGAAATGCAAATATCTGGTACTTAAGGAGAAACAATAGAAAATGGATGTCGCTGAGCCCGGCGGGCCTGTGGGTGCGGCCCCTCCCTGTCTGGGGGTTTCTCAGGGAGGGACAGAGACCCCGCGGGGGGTGGAGCTGGTGGGGGCTGGG
>VZRX01016269.1:0-57516 GCA_013398075.1 Notiomystis cincta | reverse complement strand
ATTGTCTTCCTTAAGTATTTAATTAGCATTTCTAAAGAGGAAAAAATTTCTCTAAAACCGTGACACTCTCTCAGGACCATCAGGTGTATCTTATCTGCTCCCATGGATATCTATTCTATGGAGCTTAAGTGCTCCCAAATACTATCTTTGGCTACCATGGGTAATCCTTCATTTCTGTGCACTCTTCAAGGGGGCTTGAAGGCTTAAAAGAGCCAGAGGGTAAAGCCAGCTCATGAAAACTGATTTTAAAAGTCACTGAAAACTTCAGCCTTCCCATGTTCTTTGCTCCTTAGTCCCCTAATCCTCTGAGCAGTGGGCCTACAATTTCTTGTGCTGTCAGTGTACTTGGAAACAACATTGTCATTTCCCTTTGCCCTACTCACAAGTCTGAACTCCAGCTGAGCTTCTTAACTTGATCTCTGTGAACTCTGTCTATATCCTTCCTGGGTGGCCCATCCCTGATACTACTCCATCCCAAGCTTCTAAGGAAGCTTGCATTCATACCCTCTGTGTTCATCCATGCTGGCCTTCTACAAAGTCTCCTCTTCCTTTTGCACATTGAATGGCCTGCCTGTGTGTTCCAACAATGTTATACTTGCAGGTCACAAAGTTTTCTTCAGCAATGTTTCCTACTAGGGAAGTCCTTCATAGGTTCCCGCCAAGATTCCCTGAAGAAGTCAAAAATGTGATGGTCTAAAGTCTAAGGGGTTCAAGCTCTGCAATATCATGATCCCTGTAGTTAAATCTCTCAACTTTCCCACCTTCAACTATTTTTCTTGTTTGTCAGTGGCAAGCCTAGCAGAGCATCTCTGTCAGCTTATTTATCATTTGTAAAAAAAACAGTCTTCAAACTCCAGAAATCTCAGTCATTTAAGTAACTTGGAATGTGACATTTTTAGAAATAAAATGACTGTCAATCATGACAAGGATTAATCTAACCCATGAAGGGAACCCACATACGTGTTTAAATCAAATAATCACAAATCATTACCTCATAATGCTTGCAGCTCAGGACCTTTGAGGTAGACTGCATTTACAGTACTAGATAACACACTGATATTGGTTAGAGTCATTCAAATATTTTGATTGTTATGGAACTCAAATTCCTGTGATCTTCCATCCCATTAAGTTATAAAAAAGGAAAATGGAAAATAATGAAGTGTTTGAGGCAGTGCTTAACTACCATAATCAGGTCACTGCTGTCCTTGGGTCAAAAGTCAGACTTCCAGCAGAGCCAGTTTAGCACAACATTAATGCAACCAATCCAGATGGCTCAGAAGCAACCTTTTGGTCAACAATTACACTCCAGACTCTTACAACCTCTACCTCTTCTTTGCTTTATAACCCATGGAAACAAATAATGGCACAGCCTTAAATATGGTTTAGCTGATTTCAGCTTAAACTGCTATAAAAATACTGCTGTAGGAACTTGCTTTACATCCACTAGAACATTAGATTGAATAGAATATAATGGCTCTGTAAATGGGTCAAATAATCCAGGTTGATTTTTTTCAGATTTTTGACCAGGACAGCTCTTGCTGAGGCAGACCTTAACAAGGGCTCCTTGTTCTATCACAATGCCAGATTTGACTTACATAAACATTTTTATAATTTGGGGGGGAAAAAGTTTTCTTGCAGATTTTAACCAACTTTTAAAAAGCCTCCTTTTTTACCCTTTATTTTATTGGTGGTCCACCATCAGATCTGTGATTTGAACAATGCATCTCCGCTCTAGATGCTTCAGGAATGCAAGATCCATGGTGAAGCTGGATTATTTTTAATAATTTAATTTATACATTAATGACGATACATAATCCTGTATTATAACTGAGAATTCTAAGAAAAATTTTAGTCTGTCATATGTTGCTGGCTAGCCTTGGCTCTGCTCAGCAACCAGCAAAGCATTAAATCAGATTTGGGGTAAATTACCACTGTGCAGATGAGTAAAACTATGAAGCGCACAATCAACTGCATCAGAGAAACACTTTTTAAACTAAAATATTGAGCTGTCATATTTTTTTAGGAATTATGAAAGTTCATTTCACAGTGCCAAAAGACTTTGTTCATTTCACAGTATCAGAAGTAGTAAATGGGGTAACATCAGGCTGGAAACCAGTCACTAGGGGAGTTCTGCAGGGCTCCATCCCCACAGTGTGATGGGAAGAGGAGCAGCAGACACTGCTCGCTTCTCTCTGGTGACAAGTGACAGGATCCAAGGGATGGCCTGAAGCTGAATAAAAGAAAGATTAGGTTGGGTATCCGGAAAAGGATTTCCACCCAGAGGGTGTTTGGGCACTGGAACAGCTCCCCTGGGAAGTGGTCACAGCACCAAGCCTGGCAGAGTTCAAGAAGAGAATGGACAGCGCTCTCAGGCACATGGTGTGGCTCCTGGGGTGTCCTGAGCAGGGCCAGGAGTTGGATTCAGTTATCCTGATGAGTCCCTTGCAAATCATTAAATTCTATGATGGTTTTTTTTTTGTTAGTGTTACATTGCACAGCTTTGGCAAGGAGGGTTCTTTTACAGTGGGCAATTAGGAGTAGTAGATAGTAGTTAGCTACCATCTAGTGGTTAAAAGCTGAAAGTGTACATGACTCTCATGGTTTTTCACAAGACTACAAAATTGTCCACATAAAATTTGGCAATTGAAATTATTCTTTACAGGGATGATCACTTACAAATCACAGATGAAAATCTGCACTGAATGTAAGTGGGGGAACTTAAAGAAAAGGATATTCTACCCTGCTGCATTCTCTTGATACAAATAACCAGAGCTAAAAGTAGATATTATCTTGAACCACTTTTAAAGTCAAACACCACTGAGACTTTAATGCCTTGAAGGCAAGGATATTTAACTGCTTTGCTGCAAAATGAAAACATATTTAGTGATTTCCTTTTTGTTTTAAAACATCTAGCAAATATATGATTTGTCAGCCACCTAATGTTTTCAGCTCAAAGATATTAAAAACAAAAGGAAAAAGAAAAAAAAAAGAAAAAGAAAAGCTATCATAGCTGAAAATTACACTTTTTACTTGTTTGATGAGGTAACAGATAGGACTAAGATTTTAACCTTTAATAATGTTATGTTGCTGTTCAACAAGGATTTTATGTGAAAGACAGTACTGCTTAACCTACCATGTAGGGAGTCCTAGTGTAATTCCCTGTTCTGCTTTAGGCAAAACATTTGTTCCCCAGGCTGTGCTTGCCTATTTGATCCACTGCTAAGAAAATAAAATTTAAAGATAAAACACCTAATTATATAGTTGACAGATACACAATTAGCCTTCTGTTTACCAGGACAAATGAGATGCATGGGTCTTATCAAATGAGGAGACATTATTGTGAGGAGAGACAATTGCAGTTCAGGTAACCATGGAAGTGATACATTTTTCATTTTAAGGAACTACGAAATCTCACACCTTCTCTGCCCTTTCCTATTTTGACTTATGTGGATATTGTGCCCATCAACTCAGCCAGCACAAGGATCAAAGGCAAAAATACCTTACCTCAGTATCTTCAAGCATCCCTAGCACTGCTCAAATACTCTGATATGCCTAGAAATGCAGACTAAAGAGAATGATAAATCCTCAGCATGCAATTGAAGACCAGGAGAGAAACAAGGTCCAGATTCACTGGAAGATGAGAATACCCCTGAAATTAAAGGACTGGTTTTGGAAGAAAATTTATGTAAATTCTGTGGCTTTTATTCTTAAATATTAGAGATGAGATTTTAAACATAGGCTGAGGAAGTGCTGTCAGGCCCTAAAGATCATTTGTTCTCAAAATATGTATCCATTTGTGTGAAGTACAGGGAACTAATGATGTGATAAAGCAAAGGGTTCCACCTGTCACACTGCAAACCATAGCAAAAGGCTGGACAGTAAAAGGTTGTCCCTTTGAACCAGGTGGAAGAAAACAGAAAAGTAAAACAAGTACATAATTGCTTTTACCTAAGCAGGAAAAGTCCTAGAAAAAAAAGTTGGGGGATCTGGGATACCATCTTCAAACTAAGGAATGGCTGAAACAATAGCACTAGAAACTACCAGAATAGCCTAAGGAAGGTATCCACTGGTACCCTGTGCCATACATCAAGGTATTTACTACACAGGAAACATGGAAAAGTGCACACTGGTTTAAAAGGGTTCAGTATTCAAACAAGTTAGTGAGTCAACCAGAGCCCAACAGCATAAAGTTTCAGTCACAAACAAGATAGACACAGCATATCATATTACTGTCTGCCTAATTAGCCTGGAAGTATTGACTGTGACATGCTGACAGTGATGGGGGGACATGGCAGGGAACAGAATCAACAAGTAACTTCAGCTGTCTTCATATACACCTGGGAAAGAGCATTTCAGATTGTGATGCTGCTACTAATTTTTCTAGACATTGATAAGAGAAAGTTCATAATTCAAAAATACATGAGGTCAAGTAACTTCTAACTCAATATCAAGTTCAAAATATTAGTGTTCAAATAAAATACAAAATTTAACAACCTCACTGTAGCTGTAGAGGCCCAGAGAAGCTGACTGGTCACACAATGGATTGTGGTGATGTGTCCCCACTCTCCACCCAGGCTGCACGATGAGCTGATTTGTGGTGCTCATTTGTGGTATTAACACATCATGAGAAAGAACAAGGCTTTGCTGGAGAAGGAAGGCCAGGCTGGAGATGAGAGCAGCACTTTTCCATGAGAAAAGTGCAGGAATGAGTGGCAGGAAGTGAGCATGAGCTATAATGTGGGATTGAGCTACCAACGACCACCAAAGCCCTCCAACCCCTTTCCAGAAAGGCCTGCACATGATAATTAATGTGCATAAAAAGAGTCCATAAAAAAGGTACTGTAAATAAAAAAGGTACTTTCCCAAGCCAGGGCAGTGCCTCCCAGGACCCTGGATGTCTCACTGGCTGGACTGACACAAGCTAGATCAATGCTTATCAGTTGGATCAATGCTGGAACAAGAAGTGATCATAATTTTGTCTCTTTTATCTCTCTTCCTTTCTTTCTTTAATTCATTTCTCCCTCTTTAATTTCTCCTGCTTTTCATTTCTCTTTTCCTTTTCTTTCTCTCTTTCTTTAATTAATCTCTCCCTCTTTAAATTCTTCCTTCCCTTCCACTCCACTTTTATCCAAATCCCTGTTGCGTGTTTATATAGTAGGTCAGGGACTGATATGCCAATTTCCATGCCAAGTGTGTAATTTACTAATAAAACTTTAACTGTTTACAGATGCCCTTACTTTTTTGTTCTTGTTGACCAAAAAGCATTTACAAATCTTAGGTGCTTCCTTCCCCTTAAGGATGATTCATCACAGGAGCCCTAACAAAATTTCTAGAAAAGCCAATGCTTCTTCAAACTGAGGAACCATGAACAGTAAGAAGATAGAAATAACCAGTCAAAAGAATTAAATCTTTGCATGCAACATGCAAACTATTTAAGAACACCATACTGAAAATATAGTGCAATTGCATAGCTTTTACCATGAAAAACTTGAGAAAAAGCATAAGCTAGTCACAATAGTTAAAAAGTAGAGCAAAAGCCAGCAGGCATCCTCCAAAAAGCTGGAACAAGAATGACACAGAAAAAATCCAGATGAATTAAAACCTGACAGCTTAGACAAAGATGCAATGAGGCAAGGTGAAGCAGACTGAACAATAGCTAATAAGAAATACAAAGTGCTGTTAATGAGGTCCCTTCCATGGTGCACCACAGTAACAGGAATCTTCCCACAATGTCTTCAAAAAAAAAACATGGCATTGCAAGACTTGGGGGTGCTGGTGGGTGAGAGGCTGGACATGACCCAGCCATGGCCACTTCCAGCCTAGAAACCAAACATGTCCTGGGCTGCACCCAAAGCAGCGTGGCCAGCAGGGGAGGGAGGGGATTCTGCCCCTCTGCTCTGCTCTGGTGGGACCCCACCTGCAGTGCTGCATCCAGCTCAGGAATGATGTGGACCTGTTGGAGTGAGTCCAGAGGAGGGCCAACAAGATGATTAGAAAGATGGAGCAGCTGTCCTATGGGGAAAGGCTGAGAGAGTTGTGTTTGTTCAGCCTGGAAAAAAAAAATGCTTTGAGGTGACCTAACTGTGGCCTTCCAGTACCTGAAGGGAGTCCAAGAAAAAAGAAGAGTGACTTTTTATAAGATCATGTAGTGACAGGACAAAGGGAAATACAATCAAACTAAAAGAGGCTAGGTTTATGTCAGATATTAGGAAGAAATTCTTTACTGTGAGGGTGGTGAGACAACAGAACAGATTTCCCAGAGAGCCTGTGTATGCCCCAACCCTGGAGGTGTTCAAGGCCAGGCTGGATAGGGCTTTGTGCAACCTGGTCTAGTGCAAGGTGTCCCTGCCTGTGGCAGGGGGTTTGGAACTAGAAGCTCTTTAAGATCCTTTCCAAATCAAACCATTCTATGATTCTAAAAAAAAGCAATAGAAGAGTGCTAAATTCATATACATTTTTGCTGCAGAATTCAATATTGTCTTGACAGAAACCTCCCATTAAGGAGGCAACATACTAGGGCCAGATGATGAGTTTATAAGCTGAAAAAGAAAAAAAAAATGTGTTTGTTTTTTTTTCAATTAATGGAAAGTAATGTCTCAGATAGTCAGATGTCCAAAAATTGCAAAGAAACTCAAAGAGAAAAAAGAAAAATTTCTTAATGTACTCTGCATGAGTATCAGAGGACTGGAAACTGGCTAATAAATGCACACCTTCAGGGCTGGTTGAATGAGAAACACCTGATGAGGAAGCCTTGGTAGGTGAAGTAACAGGCATTATATTAAAGCATATAATTAAGAGGCAGCTCAAATTATTTAATTTCCAAAGGAAAACTCAGAAAGATTTTTGTAAAAGGGAGAAACACTCATCATGAACTGCTGAGGCTCACTAAAGAGGTTAATAAGCATTACTGTAAAAAAGATTGATCTACATTATATGGATTTGCAAATAAAGCTTTCAAAAAGATCAATTGTCAAGTGCTTTTAGGAAAAGCATAAGGAATATGACCTTCAAAGATAGAGACTTAATTAAATGTTGGGATGGAGAGGATAGGGGAAAAATGAATAGTTAGACCTTACAGCAACAGTGGTAAGGTATAAGAGGAGCACTCCAGGCATCTGCACAGTCAGGTGAAAAAGGAAAAGCTACAAGAGTGACATCTGCAGACAAAACTGTGTTATTCAAGGTAATAAGGATGAGCACAAAGAATTACAGAAACTTCCAAGACTGAGCAACTACGATGTGTTAGAATGGCAAATGAAAATTCAGTGTAAGCAAATGGGAAAAGAACAAACCTAAACCTAAATTCACATCAAAATTATGGTCTCTGAACTGATCATTACTACCATGAAGCCTATTTCTACCTTTGTGAGCAACAGGCTAACATACAGAAATTAGTAATCATCCTAATTTTAAGGGTTCATGATCACTACTAGTTAAAATTTCCCTCTTTCATTAAGCCTATGGCAAATGTACATTCTAAAAAATGGAAAATATTGCTGGAGACAAGTTTTTAACATAATTTCCATTTTAGGCATGTTAGAGTATGAAATAGAGATCTGTGAAAAATGCAACTTCTTGGAAGTTATTACTGTAAAGGTCAAAAAACTTATTTTTACTTTTTCTAGATCAGCATGGGAAGCTGGGCACTGATTATTTATGTCATTTATCACTTTTTAAGGTAGTAAATATTTTACAGATATTAACTTCTTTTTTTCTGGTTTGTTATCATTTTATGTGAAGGCAGTGATGTAGTGGTTTGTATTGTCTGTTCCAGTGGCCTTTATTTACTTTAGCTGGAAGGGGATTCAGGAGCACGAGTCTTTAACACTCATGCTTGATTTTTTTCTGATATGCAAACCACATAAGTAAATCAACCACTAAAACTTGATTGTACTAACCTGGGATGTTTCTGTACAGCTTAGCACTAATAACAAAATGTCCATTTGGATAATTCGTTTTCCATGGAAAAAAAACAAAAAACATTTGTCAATTAAAAGCTCACATTTTTGTCTGGCTATGAATGGATATCAGACAAGGCCCTGCAAGTTATTCCATGTACCAAAACCATGTTAAGCTTAATTGCTAGCACCAAAAGCATATCTGGATCCACAGAGAAGCATAGAATCTTTTTTTTCCCTTTTAGTAAGTAATATTAATATCTGGGGGGGTTGATTGCTGCGCTGAAGTCAGGCTTTTTTACCACACTTGTTTAGCAGTACTTTTGTACTGCAATCTACAGTTACTGGAGTCATTCAGAGAGAGCTGAACTAAACTGCTCCAAAGCTTTTTAAATCTCCACTCACAGGTGCACTGAGCCCACAGGAGCAGCTCCTCTGACCTACAGGTCACGAGAAAAGCACTTCTTATGCTCCAGAGACAGAAGCCAGCTCTGCAGCTGAGACATGATATATTAGGTAATGTAAAGAACCATTTAGGGTAGAAAAGACTTTAAGATAGAGTCCAGCCATAAGTGTTGAAAGTTTCACCATACAGCAAACAGGATGAAAATAACTTGTGCACTACATATCTATGCCATTACAGATTTTAATAAACAGGTATTTCCATTGTACTGTATCACTCTGTTATGCACAACATATTCATCAAAACAGTTCAGTAGCTAAGACGAGCTTGCTGGTTTTTTTCCAGTCACTTAGAAGTTATTTAAACCTCCAGATGCACTTTAGACATTGCTGCCAATCTTAGTTTTGAGATGTGCCTACCAGAGCATCTTTGAAAAGAGCTGGATGCATTAGCTAAAAGTAGAAGTTGTGTGGCACTTCTTCCACAGTAACTCAGGAAGAGCTGCTTGTTCAGCTGTGTTATTACCTCATGCAAGTCTTCAGTTTGAAAACATCCAAAGTAAAATCTCTTCCTTGTCTTCTCTCCTTCCTCTAATTTACTAATACACACACAACTAAAGGGAATTAAATCCTTCAACACACAGATTTCAAAATGTAGAACGTGATGGGGGACGTGTTTTGTTTTGTAAGATTATGACATTTTAAATTAATATTTACTTCCAAGTAGTCTTTAAGAAAGCCTTACTAATTTTTCAGTCTATTGGACCTATTTACCACCAAGCAAGATTCCATTTAATGCACCTTTTACCTAATCATTTCCTTAAAATTTAAGTTTTATAAAAATTTAATTAAACGGAGCTGCAGCAACTAAGTATATGTAATCCATGCTACCCACTTCTTTGACTAATAACAAAAAACACCCACTTGGCAATTTTTAATAGTAGCAGCTATGGCATGAAAAAACAGCATGTTTGCCAACCAGCCAATGCAGTAGTGTTGGCTTTCATACTGGTTCTTTTTTATCTGGAGAAATAAAAAGATAATAAGCACAGACCATATATTTCTATTTCTTTTCTGCACTGTAATTCTTTTTCCTCCTCTCTTCTTAGTAAAATTTTAGTCTTTCATTCTTTCTGAAACCAGTCATCCTCTAACAAAGCACTTCTCTATGCTCTAAGCATTTAGAGACTTTTTTGTTTATTCATTAACCTAAGATTTAGATTACTACCTTTACTGGACCTCTGGAGGCTCTCCCCTAACAAACCATTATATCAAGACCTCTCCTCTGCTTTAGTACTTCCAGTGCCTTTTTCCCCAACCATGATCCTATGACTGCAATATAGCAAGCCAGAGCATGTGGAAGTTAATATCCAAAACCCTTTATTCACATTTTTCTTAAGATTTAAAATTACTTTTAGTTGAATGCCATTGTAACAGTGTTCCTGAGAAAAAAAAGTAAGATTCCAAAAGCTTTTCCCTGAAGTTAATGCATTGTCTGCATGTGACTAAATCAACACTCTCGAAAACTCTGCTTCTCAGCTTTCTCAGCAGGAATTCCCTCTTCAGCACAGTTAAATAATTGTCCAGGGGCCTGCTCATAGCATCAGGGAGGGATATAAAACAACCCCACCACGGGTGAAGGTTAAGCTCACCCTTTTGTTGAGACTATTGCAGTCCCTTGATGTATTTCAGCAGATTAGAACTTCAGCTTTTAAATTCCAACAAATCTGAAAACATCTTATGGCATGGTACTTTCAGGTGGTTTCACCTCAATAATGCTAAAAGCTTGCAGTTCTGTAGTCTTGCACCCAAGCTGTTTTCCAGAGCCTCTGTGGGCAAGTTTATTTCCTTTGGCTGTTCTGGTGCTAACGCTCTTGTGCTGCTATTCCCTATGGCCTGCACCTGTAAAAGAGCTCTTACCATGCTCATAGGAAACCATTTTCTCCCTTCCCCACTTCCTCCTTTCTTGCTTTTTGTCTTTGAAGATTTTAGTTTACATTAGAGAAAATCAAACATAATGCACAACAAAGTAGAAAACAGTCATAGAGATGCTTGATAACTATTACTAGGTAACACATGTGCAAAGGAATCTAAAAACCAGTAAGCAGCATTTACATTTGATTGGCACACTCCAATAAGCAGTACTAATATGGAGTCTGGACAAGTCCTAAGGAAAAGACAGGGCCTAGCACCATTCCTGATCCTTATCATTGCCACAGGCTGCACTGGAGGCAGAGGCAGACCAGTCTGAGAGGGTGCTCAGCAGGGACCCATCACCTGGCCACACTGGGAAGGGCACCCTCACTCTCTCCCCCACTCTTTGGCTGCTTTTACTTTTCTCTCAAAAGAGAAATCTTCCATCTTTACAACCAATGAATGCCATCAGCTAAAAATCCTGCTAATAAGTAGAAAGATCTTATTTATACACCCTTGGTACACACTCAAAATTTCATCAAAAATTAAGAGTAAAAGAAATAATTTCATACAAAGGAGTTCTGTGCTTCTTGACCTAATTTATATTAATAAACAGTTCACCACATATAACAAGCATTCTTCTTGCAGAGGTCAAAATCTTTGAAAAGAGAAAACAATTCAAAGCAAGAAGAAAGCAAGTTTTATTTCTTTATTAAACTAAAAATAGATATGAGAAATCTCAATATTCACATTTTACATTTTCACATCTTACAACATGCCAAATGAACTTCATGAGAGGCAGAATGCATGTTGTTTTTTCCATGCTAGACATTTAAAATGCTTTTGGTATATAGACTTTCAGGAATAAAATGGTAAAGAAAGAGAAACTATTGACTCAAACTTCTGGCACCTGATCGCACTTCCAAGTTACAATCTTATAATCCCTTATCAGCTGGACCTTGAATACTCCACCCTCTATTATCTGCTAAACAAAACATTTCTTTTCCATGGTAAAAATTTGATTGGTCTTTAAATTTTTAATGTTCATGGAACACTATGTATTCCATGCTGTGGAAAAACCTGGCATATTTTCTTTTGTAAACTATTATCTAAAATACAAAGGCTTGAGTCACATATTTCAGTCAAAAAAATACTAGCTTCTTTTGCATTCTGATAATAGAAGTGAAGTCATTAAAATTAGTCTAAAATTTTCAATTTAGATCATTCTTCAACCTGCTGTAACAACAACTACATTCATAGGTGCTGGTCACAACAATAATATGGGAATGACAAAAGAAATAGGAAATTACACTTTGGTACACAGATTAGAAGGTAACTCCAAATTTGGCATCATGAAGGATTTATTGTTCCAAGAATCTGAAGTTTCTAATAGTCTTCATACAACATACTAATATTTCTGGGTTTTGTCATCATACTTTAGCAGTGTCTTCAGCTTTTCTAAGAGCCCTGAATGCTTCCAAATCCTCATGGAGGGCACCTCCTTTCTTTTTCTTCAGCCAAGCAGGAAAGACATCTGATTTGAGTACAAATACAGTAGATACTTGTACTCAAAATATTAAGTGAAGATGGTTCAGTATTTTTGTCCTGCAATAGTCTCCAAAGAGCCTTCTGTAATTCAGCCTGCCCTTCCTTAATCTTAGAAAATATAAGGAATGTCAAGTGCCAGTCTCTGCATTCAGCCTTTTTGTTCACTGTTAGCCCAGTTCCCCTAATACCCTACATGCTGGGTTTGGCTGAGGTAAACTTCTCCCTAGTAACTGGTACAGGGCCATGTTTTGGATTGGTGCAGGAAACAGTGTTGATAATTCAGGGGTGTTTCAGTCACTGCTGAGCAGTGCTTACCCAGCACCAATGCTTTCTCACCCCCCCAACAAAAAGCTGTGGGGAAGCACAGCCACAACAGCTGGCCCAAGGGGTATTCCAGACTACAGGGCATCATCCTCACTATATAAAGCAGGGGGAGAAGGAAAAAGTGGGGACATTCAGAGAAATGGTGTTTGCCTTCCTCAGTCACATTACATGAGATGGAGCCTGTAGGAAGTGGTAAAGGCATTCCCAAACCTGCTTTGCTTGCAGGCAGGACTTTATCTTCTTTACTAAACTGTTTTGATCTCAACCCATGAGTTTCTTCACTTCTACTCTAATTCTCTCCCCCACCCCAATGCAGGGAGAGAAGTAGGTGAACTGCTGTGTGGGGCTTATTTGCCAGCTGGGTTAAACCACAACACTGTAGCATCTACTGGGCATCACAGGAACATGACAACCTGTGAGGCATGCTGTTATTTCCCAGAACTATTGGTCTTATGTCCATTTCTGTTGTGCAGTTAAACTGGGCAAGCTGCAGCCTTTCATCATTAGCAGTACCACTGCACAGAGGCAGAAGCTGTTCAATGTTATCTCTTCCCTGTGGTTCAACCCCAGGTCCTCACCCCAACACCTCCTTCAGGTATTTTAAATGTCTATTTAGAAACTTACAAGCAGAACCAGTTATTTACCAATAACCAAGACACTTCCCTTTACATAACTTTAGCAATAGAGGAAGTATAGATTGCAAATTTCAATATTACATATTACAATATTACATAAACAAATGCCAAAACCTACTCAATTCCACAAAAGTGGCAATAATGCAAAGTTATACAGTTATCCTGGGCTTTCTGGGCTATACATGAGCAGGCTATGTCTTCCAACCGTGTCAGAGAGGAATGTGCTCCTTGGTGCTAAATCAAACCTTTCTGGAAAAAGCATGACTGCTACTGCCTGCTTAACACACACTCACAGCAGAAAGCTGCAATTGTTGCTGAGCAACCAGAGCTGTGCTATTGCTGTGTCCCCAGCTTAGCATCTCTCCCTGCACATTCAGAGTGGAGGGGGGTGGACACAATGCCCTGTAGCTGCTGGCTATTAAACCTCTTTCTGCTTCTGTGGCACATGATTGTTATTTGTCATGAAGTGTTATCATTCTTGATGTGTTTGGAGCATGACACATTGTCTGATCTAGGTAAAGTGACAGAGGTCTTCCTTATCTGTAAATCTTCTGAATTTTAGTATAATGATAAAATACTCCTTCATTATTCATCACAGTTCCTTGTGTCTATTAAGCAGTTTCAAATATTATTTGGCTACTGAAAACTGAGGCCAGTTAGGGCCCATGACATTCTTTTAACCAGTCACAGCCTGATTGTGCCTAACAAAAATCCTTCTTTTCCATCTAAACAGATGATGTCATGTTTCATCCAAATATATTTGGCAAATGAAATCCATATCAATTTATTGCTCATTCATCCCTGTATTCCAAACAAAACAGCATCATTTGGCTTCTGTTTTCTTTTGATTAAAAAGGCCTGCTAGAAAATTCATTAACTCTACACATAATTCTCATGCTACTGCATCAATTCCTCTCTCCATTGCTGCATATTCTTTAATTTCTGGTATCCTACTGGTGATGAAAACAAAAGGCAGCTTTTTTCCATCTTCCAGCAGGTTAGCCCCCAGCCTTTGCTAAGATTACTTCAGCCACCTTACACTAGAGTAAGAGCCTGTTTCATGCAATTTGCTGCACACTGTGATATTCAGAATCAGTATTCAGTGGTTTGTCTGCCACCAGCAAGCAAGTGGATACTTTTAAGTCTGATTAAATACAGCCAATCATTGCTTAAAAAATTACAGGCCCAAAAGCCAGAAAATTTGTCTCATCAGACATTGAAGAAGCAGTTCCATCTTTTCATCTGCTTTTTTTTTCCAGTTCCCACACCTTAACCATCTCTCCTTGAACCTTTGCATGCATCCTCAGAAAAATACACATCACATAGCTTCCTGCCCCTCTGTTCATTTTGATGTATGTTGCTGAGTGCAGGATTTTCTCTTAGCAATGGCTTGCTGGGTTATAACTGCTGCAGTGTGTGCACATGAATTCAGGGACTCATAACAACCTGCCTTTGGCAGAAGCTGAACACACAGCCTCTTCTGTATATTGTTTCACAACAGAAACACTAATAAAATTGAAGAATTGTTTGCTATCAGGACAATACCAAAATCATGGCATATAGGCTGAAATTTTATCTTTTATTGGCAAGGAAAGCATTCCATTTCTTTCAATAAAGCTATTGTCAAACAGCTGTCACAGTCTTAAACCTTTTCACATATTTTCACTGACACATCAAATATTTTTCCCTGCTTACACTCCTGGTATTAAGCAATTATTAGTGCCCTAATTTTGTTTCCCTGGGAAACTGCCAATACCTGAGAGATGTTTGATACATACTTCCTGTTATAACTTCAAAAATCCACTATATATCCACTGGGAGGCAGTGAAAAGGGAAGCTTCCTTTCCACATGGGCTACTGCACCTGAACATCCCAAGATTTAAGGTAGAAGTTAAAAGGTTAACAATTATATTTGTCTGTTTATTAAAAATTCCTATTAAGAACAGTTATACTGCAGAAGACTAACACAGCTACTTTCTTGTCCTTAGTGGTTAAACTGTGAATTGCTCAAGTGTAGAACAAATTCTCTTTCATCTCCAATCTTCCTCCATTCCCTGCAAAACATAGGCTGCTAAAACATAGGAGGACATTGGGACATTTTGGGTTATTGAGAAGGTACTTCATCAAGCCCCATTCTAGACAAGAGAAAAAACAAGACACACATGCTTACTAATATAGATTTCATTCCCAAGTTGCACAAAAGAAAGTTTCTAGCCCATGAAGATGTGAAATGATAAATGTAATAAAACTGGTTTTTAAATAGTTATGCATTTTTTATAGCTCTGCATACGTCATTGGATATCCACAAAAGCTAAAGGAAAAAGTAGCAGTCAGATTCTCAACTGAATTATTATTCAATCAAAATTTAAATTAATGTTAGTAAGAGAGAGTAGCTTCATTTTTATTCTTTAACTTCACATATCAAATACATAATGAATTAGATTTTTTTTAGCTCCTTGTAACCCAAATATATTTTTTTCTTTGAAAGTTTAAGGTGTTCTAGATTATATTACCACAGCATTAGGCTGACTCTGCTTGAAAACTATAAATTTTGGTAGGACAGCCCTCCTGGTAAATAAGTTACTCTTGAAAGAGATAAGCACACATAAGGCATACTTTTTATGTATGCAACTGTACAGAAATATCAGCCCAAATGCGCTTGGAACACGTCCTGGTAACTCCTGTAAAATTTAAGAATGAGGGGCATTTTTCTTTCTTTACCATTATGGGACTCTATATGGAATCCAGCCATCCCTAGGATCTATCAACTACACACCCTTTCCAGGAAAAGAGAATCAAGTTAGCTCCCATTAATAGTGAAAGACCATACTGGAAACTCCTCTGCTTTTCAGTACTCAGCCAAAACAAAGGGAAAACAAATAGCTTACAAGAAACAGTTTTATTAACTGTGTTAATCCTAAAAATAATCCTTACGTGTGTTTCGACTCAACAAAGCTAGTAATAAAGCAACTATCAGAGTGGAGCTGAAAGCAACAGACTTCCAGCATGAGGCAGGAAAGGGGAATTTGCACGATTACTCCTCCTTACTGGAGGACTCAAGAGCACCCTCTGACACTGGCACTGGTGAAAACACGCTCCTTTAGTGTTTTCACACGCGATGTCGTGTCACAAGACAGGAAATTGCCATTGGAAACCGCTGCCCTCTTCCAGGTGCAACAACGCGTAGTTTGTTTATCAGCAGCAAAAGTTTGGATTTCGTCACGCCTGGATATCTCCAGGTATGAGCGCACCCCTCGCCGGAGCGGAGGGAGAAGCGGCGGGTCCGAACCCTCGCAGGGCGCCTTCTCCCGCGCACACTTTCGGAACAAAAGTTCCGAGCGCAGCCGCTCCACAGCTCCCTCTCCCACGTAGGCTGAGAACGCGGCACATTCCGCCCCCGCGGGTCTCCTGCCCGGGGTTCCCGCCGGCGGCCGCGCAGCGGCCAGATCCGGGCCCTGCGGCTGCCCCGCCGCCGCCTCCATCGCACGGCGTGGTTGCCACGGCGAAGGACTCCCACCACCGCCCCGGCGTCCGGTGGGCGCTTTCTGAACTTCCCCCTCCAGCCCGAAGTCAGTCGCGGCTTCCCATGGAAACGGGCTGCCGGTGGCCGGAGATTCGGCGCGTAGCGAGACCGACGCCAGAGCCCTGGAGCGACGCTGAATTCCCGCTCCCGGCGGCCGCCCCGGGCAGGCTCAGGGAACCCTCGGCAGCAACACGCTCCGACTGCCCAAGGGTACCGTGCCTTGTTACCGCCCTGGAAGCTGAAAACTTGTATCACGTGCCGCGTTAGTACTTCAGACACAGTGAAATGATCTCACCTTGAACATTTCTTTCTCAGTAGCCCTCAAAGGTTTGCGTTTTTGCAGCCCTCGCACCCGGCATGGCTGGGGGAGGCAGGAGGGTGAAAAGGCTCAAGCGCTGCTGTTTTAACTGCGTGACAAAAGAGTAATGAAATTTAATACAGCCTGATGCTACAGGTGCACATCTGTCTACTAACTGGGTATAGCGAGAGGTGCCCTCTTAAATGACCAGAGAAATGCCTTGTTATCAGGTTTCCTGCACTCCTCGCTCCCAGAAGGTAGCAGTGAAAATAAAGAGCCTGCTGACACTCAGTTAGACATGCCGATCATTCATGCATAAATCAAATTCCAAATGTGTTCATAAATGAATCTGTCCCTAAGAAAATCTCTTCCTCCTTGACTTCTGACAGAAGATACAAGTTAGGGTGGTAATTGCACTACAAGCAATGGTTACACAAAAGTACTGAAAGCGGTCTGAGATTAAATATACATGAAGGGCAAACTAAATATGTATAACCTGACACTGAGGCATCAGCAGCTTTTGTTCACCCACAATCTATGGCAACACATCCTCGGGAATATGAAAGCTATATACTAGGAGTAAAATACGGATAATTCAGGAGCAGAAAACACGAAATTCTTTACAGAAATATGTAAGAAACTCAATGCCTAGACTTGAGGTAGGTATTTCACCTTGGAATGTGTTTCTCTTCTGGTCCTTTTGATGTAATTTGAACTCTGGATGAGAGAGTCTCCTGCTAGTCTTTTATGGAAACATACATACACAGGGCTGCAAAAAACCTGCAGAAACCCCATGTCTCAGCCCAAGAATTCCCAATCATCCCCTAACAGGATTTTCCACCCATTCTTAAAACTCTCTGGAAGGCAAAGACTACACAAACCTCCCAAGGGGCATGGTCCAGTTCTCATTTGCCCATTTAATTTTTTTTTACTAATATCAATTATTGCTTCAAAGTACACTTTTTTCTCATCTATCCTTCAGAGACCAGGCAGGAAAAGTGACCTTTATAATAATAGTTTTTTATGTGTTTGTTGTGGATTAACTCTGGTAGACAGCTAAAGCCCACACAGCCTCTTGCTCACTGCCTCCCAATGGGAAATGTTTTTTTCAGTCACTTTTTCTCTCCTAGAAATAAGCTAATTGTTTCAGATAAAAGCTATTTATTTCATCATTCCCTTGGAATTCATGGGTTCTGTTCTTTATGATTTCCAGTTTGTTGGTACTGCTGCCAAAATTTACATGCAAAACTGAGCATAAAACTCTTCCAGTGGCCTTAGAAGACACAGAGCCCAAAAGGAAGTTTTCTACTGATGATTTGAACAGATTTTTAAAAAATTTTCCACTGCTTAAACACCCTCAAGATAATTCTTTCTTCCCTACTCTTTAGTGGAATTTCCTGTGTTTCAGTTTGTATCCACCTGTCAAGATGGTTAAGAACAGCTTCCCCTTCTTAAATCCCTGCTGAAACACGACAAAGAAACAAAATGTTCAGACTTTCAGAACTGATAGTGATGCCATTAGGTAACCCCTTCTCAGCAATGTGATCAGAGCTTACATTTGGTGTACAGAGGGCTATATAGGTGAGCATGTCCAAATACATCTCAGAAAGCCTCAGTCTCTATCACACCTGAGTCACTACAGTCACCTTGGTCCCTCAATTCTCTTGTGTCACTTTTGACTTCAGTCACATCAGTTATTCATTTGACACTAATTTGACACTACTCACCTCAGTCACTCACACAAGCCTGCCTGTCACTCCATCAGCTCCTCTCAGCTCCTTTTATCAGCCACTCCACTCCTGACAACTCCCAAGTTGGTCAGCTCCTTCAGGTGGACCTGCTGGGCATTCACCTACTGGCCCCAGCATCTCCCTCAGCTCCACTAATGGCAAAGTGTATGACAGAGCTGTTACCCAAAGTGATTTGTACAAAAATTTCTTCTGAATTACAGATTGTTAAAAAACATTAATACTTATAAAAATAGAAAGGCATTTCACCGAAATAGTAATGAATACAAGTTTCCATAACTGTAGATTAATGTACATTTTTACAGGTAGTAGCTATATGATAGTTAAAGCATAGGAGTGTCTTCTGTTTGCAACTTAAGTTACAGCAAAAACAACATTCCAGCTGTTGCTTGACTAATTCAGCATGGAATTAAGGGATTATTTGCATATCATGCTGTTATTTGTGTGTCTAAATAAATTCAGGAGAATGCTTTTGGGAATATTTCCAGAGCTTGATATTCTGGTTCCAAAAGCGGTCACAAGACACCTTGGGAGAGGAAAGAAGAGAGCAAGCATACATGATACTTCTGCATAATATTTTCCCAGGCTCTGACCATCTTCAGTTTAGACAATTTTTAGAGCCTATTGTCATGGTGCCACCATGACACATCAGCCAGGGCACCAGGGGCCATGTGGGTGGGTGGGTGGCAGCAGTTCCTGGCAGCCAGACCCCATCCTGCTGCTTCAGTCAGGAGCTTGGCAGCCAAGGAGCACTGAGGCAGCCCCAGTCCTGGCACTGGGCAGCTCTCTGGGGACAGGGATAGGCCAAGAGCAGGTTTTGTTTGCTTAGGAAATCACAGTGGGAGCTCTTCCAGCTCCTTCTCTAGCCTCCCACTAACCCCATGCAAGGTTGTTGAATTGACAGTGTTGTTCAGCAAAAAGGGATCCTCAGGGTTTCTGCCTGTTGCATGAAGATTATCTTTCAACTATTTTTTTGAACCTGGTTCCCACTATCATCCCCTATTTGTATTTGAAAAACATGGTGAACATTCAATCTCCATCCATTTTCTCCATGCCACTCATGTTTTTGTAGTCTTCTGACGTATCTTGCCCTGCAGAGACACCCCTTCTCCAGCCAACTCAACCATTCTCCTTATGGATGCCATTTTAGTCCTTTGGTCATCCTCCTGCCCTTCTCTTCCTTCTTCTAGTTCTTACATATCTTTTTTGGGATGGCAGAACTGTAACTGCACAGGATATTCAAGGTGTGGGCAAACAATTTATACAATGGTGTAGTTACATTTTCCATTTTTCTCTCTATTTCCTTCCTGAAAATTTGTAGTATGTTCTTTGGTTTGCTTACTGCTACTGATTACTAAGTGGAGGTTTTTGTGTAGTTCTTTATTATAACTGCAGGGTCAGTGATAGTATTTTAGGACCAGTTTAATTTTAAACATTTTTAAGAACTAATCTTGGAGAGCAGATCAGTCTTCAGACATGATAGCAAAAAGTACAGTAACACATACTTCCTCACTTCATCCAGCTTTCCCCTAGCAATGCCACCAGCAGTAATAATTGTTCATCCAGAATGGATAAAATCCAAATTTACCATGAAATTGTAAAGCATTGAAGATAAATTCTGAGCAGCACCAAATAAAAAAGCATAAGATCACAATGGGACAAAAGAAATACATTACTGTAATACATCTAAACCCAAAAGTTCATCATTTTATGGGTTAACCTGTGACATATTGAATTCAAAGGTTGGAATCAATGATCTCAGAGGTATTTTTCAACCTAATTGATTCCATGATTCCATGATATCCAAATCACTGTCAAGGTTTTAAAAAAATAAAGAATTTCAAATCTTATTCTGGTTTACATTCACATGCTTTTACTCAAATCCAGCACAGTAAAAATAAACAGTCCACCTCAGTCGCTTCTATCTGACCTAAAAGTTTCTATGAACCCTCCAATAATTAAACTATATCTAGATAATCCCAGTTTTCATATTTTTGCATAAAACAGCCACTAGAGGGGGAGATAATCCCAAACACTCAAGTGCATCTAATCCTAGCTGGTAGAATTTATACATTTGAATCTACTTCATATCACCATGACCACAAAATATATTTTTTTTTTTTTAAAGTAAGGGTATTCAGCTACAATGAATCATATTGAATTTTTTTTTTAGGTTATTATTTGTTATTAGGCCCAGCAGATGAATCAGGAGTACCTTGCCAGAGCAAAGGCCTTTCCTTAGGAGGCTCTGTCTATTTATTTAGTGATTAACAGATCATTTTTAAATTACAATTTCTCTGTCAAGGTGGTCTAATTTTGGGACTGTAGGGTTCAGCAATCTTCCTTTAAGGAACCTTAAATTCATAGTAACTTCAGCAATCTTTGGCTCACTAATTCTAACAGATCACTGGCATGTTGTGCTCAAACACAGGTACCCTTATAGAGACAATAAGAACATATGTTACATATTCAGTCAGTTAGGTTGACACTTACAGCAAATGGCAATTTATTAACCAAACAGAAAATCAATCTGTACCATCTATTGTGAGCATCAAAAATTCCCAGCAATTTGTTAAGCAGTGGCAGTCCTGACTGCTCCACCTCCATTGAGATCAGTGTCTCTATGGCTGTTAGGAGCCCATGGAGTCAAGGTAAGGAAAACTTAAATTGTGTTGTATCACAAAGCAATCCAGACCAATGGCTCTCCACAGGAGAGGAACATAGTAACTATCCACATCTATGATGTAATAAACATCGTTAAACATTGTCAAATACAATACAGCTACGATAAAATCTTCATCTGTGGCAGCCATGGTCACACTTGATTATGGGAGGAATTGCTTTGTATTTTATTGTGACTTGTTAGGCAAATTTGTGAGGCTGATGTGAGTATGTTATTATAGTTCTGAAAAGGTAATCTGTCAAGCAAAATCAAGGAAGATGTGTCCCAGCACAAACCTGTGAATCCATGTAACAGCTCCAGGAATTCCCTGATCTCACTTGCTTCTCCCATCAGTCACAGAGGGCAGTCAGAGGGGCAGGCCTGCAGAGACTGATCATCCACCACAACAGCAATTAGAACCAACGTGAAGAAATAAAAGAACATTTCATTTCTTTTAGCATCCCACATGAGTGGTCAGGCAGAACGACAAACTGAATTGGAATTGGTTTTCTGTGATTTTTGCCTGGGTGATATCAGCACCCAAAACTACTCTATGTTCTACCTGGTTATAAACCAGTAATTTACAGAGGGATTAATATTATTAAGTAACACATACATATAGATACAAATGTGCATTATTAAAATATACTCCCTTTGTTGTACATTTATCTCTGAGAAGAGGAAAAATCAATATTGAGAAAAATTATACACCAAGACAGGAGGTCTAAACAGTAATCAAAAAGAAATATTGTAATTATGGTATAGATTAAAAGGTCAAGAATTGACAACTGGAAATAGAAGGTGTAATGGTCAACCACAGAAACAGGAATTTTTCCATGAAGGAAGTTTGTCTCACAGGGAGATAAGTAACTCATGGGACATACTGTAGAGAAGAGAAAGGGAAACTAAGCTGCTGTTGTAGTTATCAATCTGACCTCTTTTTAAAAAGCAACAAATGAAAACTTTATCCAGTTTTCTGAAGGCAGGAGACCAAGTGTCTGGTTTTCCCATGCCCTTTGGTGGTGGTGTGGGCTATGCTGAGTAAACGTGGTGTTGTAGGAGTGCAAAGTATTCATAAAGGTTTAGAGAAGCAGCAGAGCTGTGAGAACACATTCTCCTGTCCCTCCTCATGGGCTCTCTGCAGAGGAGGTACAAACTGAGGAAAGGAGATGCAGTAGAGCACTGGGAACAGCAGAGGAGGACTGATCCAGAATTGTTCATGCTGAGAAAGATGAGAGGAAACCCTGAAATCAAACAATATTGTTCACGAGGGGTGGAGATCCCTTTAATTGGGAAAAAATGGTAGCTGGAATGGCTAAGGTTATATTATATAAAGGTTTGCATGCAATTGCTTTCCAGCTTCTAAAGGAAATCTTTAAAAATGAAACATATCAAATCTTAAGAGAGGAAAAGTATTTTTAAGCATTTACATGGCTGTGACCATGCAAACAAAACCCTAAAACATCATTAAAATCTCAGTTTTTCGTTGCCAAGGAAGGTCATATGAGAACAAAGGGAAGAGGACAAAGTACTGGTTAGAGTGAAACTCAAGAAACCCCCAGAAAGTTAGACTTTAAAGGGAGATAATTCACAGAAAGTCAGAAAGAAGTTCATCTTTGACATATCAGACTGCTTTTGAAAAATGTAGCTGAGCAACTGTACTCCTTTTTTAAAGTCTGGTCTTTTAGAGACCTTTTGCCATACAACCCCTTTAAAAAGCTTGTTAAAGATATCTTTATGAGGTAGATAATTAAATGTTGTAAGGACAAATTAATTGCACAGATAAAGGACTAGCTTGGACAGCAAAGGCGAAGAGCACTAGTGTAAAATAAGAATTTGGGCTAGAGAAATATGAAGAGCTGTGTGCCACAGAGACCAGTAACGGCTGGGAGTGACTTCATTCCTTACGTGCAGATCTCTGGTCAGGGTGAGGAAATTTGGCTGTAAGGGAGCAGAGGCTGCTCATGACACATAACTGGGCAGAGATTCAGCACAAGGGAAAAGAGTCATAAACATCAGAAGGTCTTGGACAGAGCAAGAGCGACAGGATATGAGTTAGTGTGCTTGAAGTGGGAGAAATACTGTTAATAGAGACCAGACAAATGAAAATGTTGTAGCACTGCCCTGACACCGTGCTTCTTACTGACTTTTACCGACTGAGTACAGTGAGAGAGGAGGACTGCTGGTGCTGAAGCAGGAAGCTTTCAAGTGTTTGGCACTGGACAGAACTCAGGACAGATACAGTCATCTTCAGCAGCACTTCCAACTTTTTGAACAATATTACAGATGTAAGCCTGATTTTTTTTTTTCAGTAGCAAAGGCCAGACCAAAAGAAAACATTATATAGGAGTAGAGTGGATGCTTTGCAATAATATTTATTTTTAATACATCTAATACATTACACAGATGAGGCCACATCAAAACTCAGCAAGATGTTACGCTAAAAACTTAATATTAAGGATGCTACATTGAGGCTGAAGATTCTACAGCTTTGGCTATTTGAAACAAATTTTATTTAGCAATTTAACTTCACTACCTAACAACTGTATATAGAACATGTGCTGCCCACTTTTTAGGGTTCATTGTTTGCCACAGAGGCATCTTTGTTCATATTTTTAGACCTTTCAGATATTTGTTTACACATTTCCTGGGGAGGACATACCTTCTGTAATACAGCTTTTGCATCAGCCCACTCCCGATTTATTTTAGTATCCCCCAGCTGATGTGGGACAGATGGGTGAGGGCTGGGAGCAGAGGAATGCTGCCCTGCCTCTGATGGCCCTGGAAGGTATGCAGCTTGCCTCCCCCAGACAGCTTTCAAGAGCCTTTGGAAAAGGGGCTGACTGTGAGTTTTGGTCACCACAAACATTAGAAATCTACAAAAGACTCAAGAGGAATCAGCTTTCTGTCTCGCACAGCAGGATAAAGGTCACCGAGATGCTGGTGCTGAAGATTCCTATCCCAGAGAAGTTCTGTAATATTGAGGGAACCAGGACACTTTACTACAAAGTATGCAGCATTAATTTGAACAGTGATGTGTAGTGTGTGATGTTCATAAACTTTTCCTACAGTTCCCATCTTCACTTGTCTAGCTATGGAAATGAAATTTAATTCTTGTCTCAGCAGACTGGGAATTACAGTTTGGATTAACATATTTTGGATTAACACATTGTAAAATTAATACAGTCTGATCTGCACCGCTGGCTGCAACGTTTTTTGTGTGCAGTGCAAGCCAGTTTGTACTCTGCTCCTTTTTTCTGACCACGATGACACAAAATCCCTCTGTGCTAAGAAATGCTCCTCTGCACCTCCCAGTTCAGAAGCCACATCTTTGCTGGTCCTTCCGGAGCCACCATCAGAGAGTGTCAGCCACAGAGACCATGATGTGCAGAGGGCATTGGCTGGGCATCAAGTGCCCATCAAAGTCACACTATCACTCCTCTCCTCAGCTGGATGGGGAGGACAAATAACAACCAATCTCTGTGGTCAAGATAAGGACAGGGAGAAGTCACTCACAAATTACCACCACAGGCAAAATGGACTTGACTGGAGGGAATTAGTTTGTTACCAATAAAATAATAAGAATTAAACCAATTTCAAAGCACATTCCTCTCACCCCTACCTTCTTCCCAGGCTTAACTTTGCTCCTCATTTCTCTGCCTCCTCTTGTCATTAGCACAAGGGGACAGGTACTGGGGCTGAGGTCACTTCACCATACATTGTCTCTGCTGCTCCTTTCTCCTCTGGGCTAGGACTTCTCACACTCCTCCACTGCTCCAGAATGGGTCCCTTGCACAGGAGACAGTCTTCCATGAACTTCTCCAGTGTGAGGTCTCCCCATGGGCTGCAGTTCTTCAGGAACTGCTCCAGTGTACGGTCCCTTCCATATGGTGCAGTCCTTCAGGAACAAGCTGCTCCAGGTGGGTCCCCCATGGGGTCACAAATCCTGTCAGCAAACCTTCTCCAGTGTGGGCTGCTTATTCCAGGGGTCCACAGGTCCTACTAGGAGCCAGCTCCAGCATGGGCTTCTCCTGGGGTCACACCCTCCCTCAGGCACCCACTTACTCTAGTGTGGGATCCTCCATTGGCTGCAGGTGGACCTCTGCTCCCCCATGGATCTCCAAGGGCTGCAGGGGCACAGCTGCCTCACCATGGGCTGCATCATGGGCTGCAGGGGAATCTCTGCTGCAGTTCCTGGAGCACCTTCTCCCCTCCTTCTGCACTGATCTGCATGTCTGCAAGGCTGTTTCTCTCACATATTCTCACTTCTCTCTCCAGCTGCTGCAGCCCAGCAGCTTTTCTGCTTTTTTAGGTGTGTTATCCCAGAGGTGCTTCCACCATCACTGCTGTCCTCAGCCTTGGCCAGCAGCAGGTCCATCCTGGCATTGGCTCTCTCGGACATGGGGGAAGTCTGTGGTGACTTCCCAAAAAAGTCACCCCTGGAGCCTGCCCCTGCTACAAAACCCTGGCACACAAACTAAATACAATGCCATAGGCAGGGCAGTGAGCAGGAGAGACACTTCTGAAAGCTTCACTCCATATGGATCATTTAAATGTGAGCCATTGAACTCCCTCAGTGTAACAGAGTCAACACAAAGGGAAAAGTCTCCAACCTCGCAGCTTTCTTTGGGAAATGTGGATGATCTCAAAGACAAAGTTGTGGGTTTAGAAAACAATGTTTTAATTCAGAAATTTTTCTAAAACATTGTTTGCAAATGTGTTTTATATTCAATGATTCATGCACTGTATTATGCTTACCAGCAAATTTTTCACCTATAATGAGTATAACATATTACCATCTTCTTGAGTAGAAGGATGGGATAATCCTCTAGGGAAGACCCTTAATATGAATGCAGGCAGCTGTTAGCTCCCAGTGTGCAAAATGCACATCATGCCTCCCTCTGTTGCAGGTATGGTAATTAGTATAAGCCCAGGCTACAATTAGCCAGGTCTGCTGGGAGATTCTCATAATTCTGAACTTTCAGACCCCTTAATAAATCTGTTTAGGATTTGGACAAACTCCTGGTTGACACTTTCCCTGTTTCTGCTGTATTCTCTGGAAAGCCAGCCAAAGGCAGCTGTTTCCCCTGCAAAAGTGGCTTTGTCCCTCAACAAATGACTCAAGTTTCTCACTGTCTTCTCCTCTTGGGTACAAAATTTCGGGCTCAAGCAGAAACCTCTACCGACTGGCTGGCAGTTCCACATATTGTTCTGCCTCCTTCGGGACTATGCAGGGAGTGGAAAATCCCTGTTTTCCCTCACAGCTTCTCCCTTTAGTGAGTGTGTAGAGGCAGCAGTGGAATGACAGGGAGAGGAGGCTGCAAAGTCCAGTAGGAAGGAAAAGCTGATGGGCTAATGACAGCAGATTCTCTGCCACTTGTCTACTGGGAAAGGATATTTATAGAAAATGTTTTGTGAGAAACAAGAGGAAGTCATTTGGGAAAGAAATAAAAGACTCAAAACCAGAAACAAAAATGGAGAAGGAAAGATTTTCTTTCTTACCTCTTTGAAGATTTCCATTGAGAAGGAAACATCATAGGTGCTCCATACCACCAAACTGTAAACACACTGTAAACCAAGCACTTGCTGATATGTAGTTCCCACACTCATAAGACCTTTTTCCTATAACAAGAACATAAAAACACTGCCTCTAAAGCTAAAATTGTGTATTAATCTCTTTACAGTTTGTATTTCTAAAAAATTTTATGCCAGAAAGCTGGGTAAGTGTGAAACCCTGCTGTTAATGTGTAAATTTCATCAGTCTCTAATACTCAGGATTGCTGATACAAAGTACATAACCATAACAAAACAAAGCTTACACGAATATGTGATTCTCTCTGCTATGTTGTCTGTTAATTTGTTCCTTCAATTTGTCTTATAGTTGCTACTATTAACATCACTTCTGTTTTTCTACTTGAATAATTTGTTATTCCCTAGACTAAGACAGCTTTGAAAATAAAAATTGAGTCTTGGTGAGTTTAAAATTAATTCCTTATTATTAACCAACTAAGATCTTCTTTATATGTCTGGAATACAAATGCATATTATTAATGCCAGCATACCTTTAGGAAATTACTATCATCATAATAAAACACTCCACTAAGTATAACAGTATGTTTGCAGGGTAGTACCTGGGGGAAAAGTGTAGATGTTTGATTATATTAACATTTATTATAAAATGTTTAGAGGTCATAATGTATTGTATAAATGTTCTTGAATATTAATGAAGTATTGAAAGATTGACAAACAACTCACATAAAACCCAAATGTAGAACCGAAATCCGTGAGCAAATCCTTTTCATAATTCTCCCTCTGATTTTCCAGGAGTAGATCTGTGAACCTATTCACTGAACAGCAATATCTCAGACTGAGGGCAACACAGGCTCTGAATACAAAACCACTTAGGGTCTATCTGTATGAAAATAACAATACATATTATATTTTTAAAGCTGACAATGCATTTATTGACAATACAGTTAAAAATCTGATTCCAATGATTGTGACTGACAGAAATATAGTGTAAACCAGAAGCCTGTCTTGAAGCCTGACATCTGGCATATGGCTCTGTGTGCTGGTCTGACCACAAGAGCTCTCATCACTGTGTAAAGCTCCACCCAGTGATCTGAAGCGTTCTGAGAATATGTAATGTGCAAGATAAGGAAAGCAGGTCAGTGATTAATAACGTTCTTTGGACTGAGTTGATATAAGTTATACTGTGTTAACATTTTTGTTTTGTGGCAGCAGAAGGATAAAGCAGTCCAAAATTTGCTAGGTTTCTGTTAAGCTTTCCTTATTGTTCTTGGCTGGGACAGGAAACAAAAACTAGTAAGTTATCGTTTCAAATTGCGCAAGCAACTACATTCTTTGAAAACCGTTATCTGCATGAAATCTCTTATGGCAGGAAATCACAAACAGAAAGAAATTCCTTCACAATGAGAGAAAAATTCAGACTCCCTTCAATACTTGTTTTAAAGTACGAAAGTTGCCACAAAAATTGATTGGCTAACCGCTGTGAGTCCAGATACCTGCCTGACAGAAGACTGATTCCTTTAGAAAGAGACTAAGGGTATGAGGTAAGGAAAAGAGAATTGTCTGAAGTACTAACAATTAAATCTTCTATCAGATAATCTGTAATTTCTCACAACTGATCACTGAAGAGAAATACAGAGAACATTGAACTGGTGAACACACATGCATTTCAAGTTCATATTTTAATACAGTGTTGTGATAAAGTGAGAAAAAAATGCCTGGCCAATCATGTCAGCATTTATGTCTTTTTTGGCAACATTTGCCTAAGAATAATATTGGAGTAGAAACTTCAGTTCACACTGACATTAGGATACAAACCAAGCAACAAATGGATGTTATGCTGTGACTCACAGCAAAATATGTTAAGCTGCAAAATACAATTTAGAAAACATAATGGCCTAGATTCTAAAAGTTACCCTTTTTTTCCAGCAGACTTTTTAAAGCCACATGCTTAAAATGATTTGTCTGTAGTTTGATGAATCATGTTGAGAGACTGCATTTTGTGAAAAAGAAATAAAGTAACTGATATTTTACTGTCTTGATAAAATATGGAGCAGAAGCACCTGAGAGGAGTGATACAGGAAAGAAATCACTGGCTGCTTCCATGCTGAGCTAGACCATTTACAGCTTGTTTACAGTAACTGGCAGGATGATAAATAGTTGCATTCTTTTTTCCCTTTTGTTTTTCCTTGCAATATACACGTCATCATACTAATTCTGGAAGCTGCTGAAATCCCTCAGTAACTCCTCATTTTATAACAGGATTGTGTGTTAGACGTATATAGTGTACTTAGCTCAGTGAATTCATTCAAAGGCAAAAAATCAGCAAAAAAATTATCAAAGTAACAGTTCATAAGTGTCTCTAGATGAGCCCTCCCCAAAATATGTGATTTTTGGCTGTATTCAAAACGAATAGAGAAGACTGAAGGGAGAGGAGAGGTGAGGAGCTCAGTCTGCTGCAAATCGTCAGAGGCTGTCTGATCTCCCTGAGCTGCAGTTGGATATCCCAAGGAACTCCACATTCCTGAAGAAAAGAAACTTTGTGATCTTCAGAGCTGGATGGAATCCTCATCTGCCATGCTGCAAAGACAGCTACTCCAATGATACTTTTAAAATAATAATAAAAAACAGTAAGAATGCCACACATAAAACTACCTTATATATCAGCTTCATAACATTGTGGGGATTTTCCTCCACAGTTGAAACAGTCCTTGCTCTATCAAAGAAACGTGCATGGTTTTAGCTTTTTTTCTTTAATTTTACTCTCTAAAGATGATAAAATGAGGAAGTCACCTCAGTTTGCATTTTTCCTAGGTATGTTTATTTTGCATAGCAACAATCTCCCTCCCTGACTGCAATAATCTCATCCTGCCATTTCTAACCCTGTCTGCCAGTACTGGCTATTACCTTTTTTAATAGCATTGCAGATTACTAGTAGTCATAAATTGCAGGTTTTACACTTAATCATGACTTCTTTGATTCATTTCTGTCAATGTCATAATTTAGAGCACCCTTTTTACCATCACAAGGGCTGTCTCAATATCTAAAGGAACAGATATTTTGCTGGGCTTATTTCTTATCCAATTATCAAGCTATGATAAAAATGAGGAAATGGTGATTTTCTCTGCCACCTTTTCTCTTTTCTGCTGACTTTCAGCAACCTTCATGCCTGTTGCACTGCTTAGCAAGTCTTCTTAATCATTTATTTTGCTAAAATTCAAAGTGTGTCAACAACTTGTAAGGAAGGTGACAAAGCTAATTCTGGAGGAATGCATTCGATCTCCTCGGTCAGACTCTGCCAGCAAGAAATGCTGCTTTCACCCCTGTATTAATGATAGTTTAGACATGTGTGTTCTGCCCTCATATATCAGCAGAAGCTCACCTTTCCACGGATGTAATTAACTCGGCCTTGCCTGTGGCAAAGAACGCAGCAGTTATGTCAATCTCTGCATGGCTGAGCTGGCTAATTCTTGTATTTTCATGATGCTGCTGGACTTGGGAGTGCACACTCAGAAAATATAGTATTTTCAGGTTATGCTTCTGAGCTTTCTTGAAGACAATGACTTCTGAATTCACACCAAGGCAGTGCAGATGTACTGGCATTTAAAGGCTAGGAGTACTTTTGTTCTGAATGTATATGTTATGAGTTATATTTTTTGTCTCATACAAGCTTTCAGGAACATATTGAATTAGAAGTTTGTGCTCATTTTACATTTAGAACCATTTTACATGAACAAAAAATTACCCCGCTATTTGAGAGATAAGGTAGTAAATAAAGTCTTGAACTTAATGATACACAGATATCCATGATATTAGATTGTCTTCTGCAGCTGGTGTCCACAGTCTGTGTCCATACTGTTCTCCTTGCTTCCTCCCAAGGACCACACCAGTGTAGACATGGCAATGTGAAGCATAAAGATCATCATCCATCCATCCATCCATCCATCCATCCATCCATCCATCCATCCATCCATCCATCCATCCATCCATCCAGTGCAGTGTGTGGCTCCAGATGGCCAACACAGCCCAGGGAACTCAGTAGGGAGGAGAAGTCAGTGCTCATAGGGCAGGAACTGGCACCATTGCCAAGGGGAACAAACCTCCCAAAACAAAGACTGTCACTACAAAGGCTTCAACAAAATATCACATTCGGCCCAGTAGTAAGGGAGCAAATACATCTGTGATGAATGTCGGTACTCAGTTGATATGGGAAAACTTACAAAAAATTGGTTTATTTAAAAAAAAATTAATCATGAAAGGCTTTAATTTATTCAGGGCTCAAAAATACAGACATTTCTCTTAAATGGAAGAGTGAGAGGTTTTCAGAAGGACTCAGTTCTCAGTTCTGTGGCTCTGTCTTTTGAAGGGCTGCAGAGAAATGCAGTAGATTTTTAATAGGAACAACTCTGTACTGAGATGCTAAAACATCGGTGGGGACACACAGATACAAAGACACTTCTTATCCCATCTTTTCTGTACCTTAAGCAAGGCTAAAGTGGTTATTTCATTTGGCATATTTAGGAAATTATTGTGTCCTTCTACAGCTACTAATATTTCATTTATATACAAGAAGACCTTTATTTTAACATCCAGAGAAAAATTCCTGTGGGACAGTAATTCCACAGACTGTGGAATATTCTTAACAGGATTAAGCACAACATAGAAATCTCACTTATTTCTTTAAGCTGTTAAATTAGATGGACACCTATCACATAATATATACCATGTAATATAATTTGAAGAAAAAAGGGCAAAAAGGGCCATGCATTTGATACACATTTTTGTTTCAGAAAGGTTTCCTTGGCCAAAGGATAAGACAAAAATAAAATAAAATTTAAGTACATGAGCAGTGCTCATTTATTTAAACAGGCACCTCATTTTGTAACTATACTTCATGTCATAATTAATGAGTTTAATATTATATTTATATTTCAGAGAATCATGAACCAAATATTATGATCACATACTTTCAAATGTTACATAGCAAATATCGCTCTCATATAAAACTAAAACTCTGAAATAGATGATAGATAGATAGATAGATAGATAGATAGATAGATAGATAGATAGATAGATAGATAGATAGATAGATAGATAGATAGATAGACAGACAGATAGGTAGACAGATAAAGAGATCCTTACATAAATACATACATAGTATTTGTGATCTATCAAACAATAGGTACTTTCTAAAAGAGGCACACACTTAACTTCCTTTGTTAAGATGTCATTGTTTTATAGATCATGTATTTGGGAAAAATAAAGAGGAAGCTATGTAATTCTGATGGTTCATGCATGGACTTATGCCAATAAATGTAGAGCTGGGCCAATTTGCAATCTCTTTTTTTCTGGGTTAAGAAGGACCCAGGTCATCACCCAACTAGTAAGGACTTCACTAATTACTAACTCCTGGGGAGTAAAGGAATGCTCTAAAGGCCCTGCCTGGTTTGGGGGGCAGGATGAAGATGTTTTGGCATCAACTCAGCTGAGGATAAACATTTTTGCCCCAGACCTGTAGCAAATCCATTGCTTAGGCTCAAGCTGGAGTTGACAAGTTTCATATGGCAGCTGTGGCTGCCTGGGCCTTGCAAAAACCCCTGTGTCCTGTAGATCAGTAGAGTTGAGAGTACAAATGGTAAGCCAGATGTATGAACTGGACTCCAGAATTTACCTGGGTTTTGACTATGTGTTGAATTTGTGGTCAAATTGACACTCTGCTGAATCAATACCATACTAATTGTTTGTGTCATTCCTTTGGCTATAGGCAGAGTTGGTGTTGTTAAATGCAGTGTCTGCTGAAGTTTTATGCTGAATGCTTGTTCTTCCTTTTTTTCTTATTTTTTTGTGTTCATTTCCTTGGATTGCTAGCCCTCTCATGGCATGAATCAGCAGAACGCTCAAACACCAGCCCTGACTGAATTCACAGAGATTTAATGTTTGTTAAATGTCAGTCCCATCAGAGCAGTTCAGTCCAACAGCAAACTCTGAGCTGAAGCCCCCTATGTCAAAGAGGAGTCAATGCCCCTGTGGTGTGAATCACAGAATTTTAGATTTCCACTTTCTGCCACACTAAGCCCACAAAGAACTTCATTCTGCAGTGTTTTTATGACAGAATCGCGCCTGTCTTTTACTAGAACAAGAACTTGTACCAGTCTGGTCTCAGAACTAAATGTGTATTTTCAAATGTACTTAGTTCAAAGAGTTTGTTCATGAATTAAAAAAACTTGTCTGTTTGGTACTGCATTCCAATACAGATTGTAAGCAAATATACAAATTAAAGTGAATTGGAGCTTTCAGTCCCTTCTTCTGTGTAGCTGTCCCTGGTGAATTTAACTGAATCAATGAATAAACCTCTTCTTTTAAATGAATGTTGGAAAAGAGAAAATTTTTTAAATAGTACCAGTGACCAACTGCCATTCTCCTCTATTCAGAAATAGCCCCTAATAAACCCTGATGGTATAAATGGACCTCTATGTGTTTCAAAAAGGACTCTTTAAAAAAACAATAAGGAATTCACACAGTTCAATGAGCTCTAACCATGAATACAAAGAAATATATATGGGATGGGTGTTCATTTATTCTGTTGCTTTTTTACATTTTCCAACATTTAGTAGTGCTTGGGAAAATCCATTATATGTGATGGTGTACAGACCCCTTTACCTCGTCAGATTGTTACAAAGGGAATCTATAGAGTAATAAAGAATAATTAAAAACTTGACCATATGACAGAGGCACACTGTGCTTCAAGGTTGTAGGTGTTGTGGCAGATCTTCAGTTATGACACCCAGATAATTGCTGACGACAAACTGTATATTCTGAAGCTGCTGGACTCCCACAAAGGCACCTTTGTTTGGCTCCCTGGATGTATGCAGGACCTCCTGCTGCTCTGCCGCCAGCACACTGCCATCACTGAGCCCACATTTCCAGCGAGCACTGACCCACCCTCCCGCAGAGCGAGAAGTCACAAGACCTCACACTGAGAGTGCACAGAGAGCAGCTGTACACAAAACTCTGAAGAGAAAGTTTGCTGGAGCCTCACAGGCCTTTATTTAAAAGAGACAGCGTGAATCAGCCTGTGTGCTCCTCAAGTGATGCTCCAGAAGCAATTCCACAGCAAGGAAATGCCACACTCCCCATAGGCTTTGGTGCATTGCCTGACTGCAGTCAGGAGACTGAGCCTGTTTCTTCCAGCTCTCACTTCCATATGGCATTGTCTTAACCAGAGCGGTACCAGAAATAACCAACAAAAGTGTGAGGCTAAAGGAGAGCCTCTTGCTAAAAAAAACCACCATGCTGGATGTCTCTCAAGTGCGTATTTGCAAGTGGTTTGATTTTTAGAAGGTGTGAGTGTGTGTCAGTTTTCATACAGGGGACTGACTGCAGGGTGTTCTGCTCTTTGAAAACCAGGATACACACACATACATATGTGTATATATATATATATGTATGTCTCTACACAGACAGACATACATAGGAGTCTAATTTTATGCTTCCAGGTGCAAATATTTTCACTCATGTCTTTTGTATCCACATATCCCATGACATGTATCTACATAACACACGTAGTCTAAATAAACATATGGTGCTGCTAATAGCCCAAAGGTGTTATTTCCTACATAATAGACATTATTTGCCACTCTATATAGAATGCCTGCCCTCAACCCAATGCTTGCTTTGTGTCTGTGCTGCAGCAAATCTTCCTCACAAGGCTGAGGATGGGCACCACGCCATCCTGACAGATGGGTCTGACAGCCAGGAGACCATGTATGTGCATCCAGTGTGGGTGAGACTGAGGAGAGCCTTTGCCAGGGAGATTTAAACAGCTTTCTGTTTTGGCTGTACCTACTGCAAGGAGAAGGGTGTGGGCTTACATTACACGAGGTCTGTGCAAGTGCAGAGATTGGAGAGGGAGCACCACGTGTGTAAAGAAAATCCATTCAAATAGCTACAAATCAAAGACATCCACTGAGAAGAAGTGAGATGGTGTTATGGAACTCCACACCCCTCTAGCTCCCCTTGGGAAGACCAAGCAAACTCGTCATGACAAGTTAATTCGTCTGAACACGCCAGCAAGGCTGCAGAAACCTGTTGCACAGGCTTTCTTCCTGTCCCAGAGGCACATAATATTTGGTAAAGCAAAGGCCTAACTTCTAAGTAACAAGAAGATACTGCTCTTCCATATGGTATAAAAATCTGCTCAGTAAAGGAACAAGTCCTTTTGGTACAAAGACTGTGAATTTAGTTTGTATTTTTAAAAAAGAAATATTAAATATCCTGTCAACAATTGGTAATTGCATGAGTAGAAGTTAAAATACTGCTTTCAAAAATTATCCCATTATAGTATTTGCATCCTCAGGTCAGGTCTGTGTGTTTGTACAGACCTGAAGAGAAACACCATACAAGCTGTATTTATTCAGTGCTCTGAAAAGTTGAAGCACAATCAGTGCCATTTTCTTCATTGTCATGAATTTTATTCATACCCATACTTAGAAAAATCTACATAAAAATAAAGTCTGCCATCTAAAAACGATTAAGTGCTACTTCAACTGTTGTCTTGAACTACTTTTCAATTAAAATTGAGATAATGATCTAAGATTTAGCACAGTATATGGAGTGGCCAGTGGAATAAGCTTATGGAAAAAACACACACATTTTAAAAAATGTTTAGCTGTTTAGCAAACCAAGTAAACCATACAGAGCAAAAACTGCATACAGAGAAAAAAAAAGAGGGAAAGCATAGCCATATTAAGGTGAATAAGATACGTGAGGAAAGTGATAGAAGTTCTTCTATACACAAGCTTGAGTGCCAGGTGGAGCAAGGGAACAGAGAAGCATCCAAAAAATTGGNATAATAATGATGATGATAATAATATTTTAAATTACAAAAGAAAGTTAAATTCTAAGCCAGCTGCAGCCACTGTGTTGAAAATGGCAATTTATTACACTGGCAGCATGGGAAACCAAGGACCAATAAGTTAGCTTCCTTCCTGCTCCAGACTTTTCAGTAGTTTTAATTGTGTTTTGTTTATTGAGTTAACCCCTGAGAACAGTGAAAAGGGGGATGTTTTTGGAATGCACTCAGTATTAAAGAACCCAGCCACATTGCAAACATGTCACAGCAACAAATTTGGACTTGTGCTTAGCCTGGAGGTGTAAGAAAAGGGCAAAGGTGACGTAGAGAAACTTTATGCCTCCTTGTTTGGTGTATTGATGTAGCCACGAACACAAACTACCCAGTGCCTCAAGGGCTGCTCTGGCATCTGTGGACAGCTGAGATGTTTACACATATTTTGCATTGTTGCTTCCTGCATTGTGAGGTATAGAGCTACCATGAGAGAACTCCAGACCCACTTATTCCTTGTAGAGAAAATTCTGCCAGAAGAGAGTTGATCCTTATGGATGTATTCTGCAGCTTCATCAGGGCAATGCAGTCACAGGTGTGTGTGTGCACATATCACCTATTTCTAAGTACACCTTTTAAAATCTAAATGTACTTCATAACTTTTTGATACCTGAAAAATATAATCATTTTAGTTCTCAGAGTTTCTGAAAACCTCTAAGTTCAAGAACATACTGTATTATTATCCAGATGATATCAATACATTAATATCCTGCCTTCTGCCATCTCAGATATATTTTTTTTTGGTCTTTGGAGCCATTTTATTATAAACTCAATTCATCAAATAAAAAGTGATCCTCTCCATGTACCCTTCTGAATTCTTAGCATTCTTTTAAAAGAAGGAAAAGCACAACCTAAAAAGTGATGCATTTTAAAGTATAGTAAATTAAGTATAGTGCCTTATGTGTAGTTAGAGAATCTGCTGTCTAATATGAACATTTCAGATATGTAAAAATAATTTGAAATGTTAATGTTTAACTATGTATTATCACTCAAATTATAAATTAATGGTAACATTGAGAGAAGCAAATGAGAAGATATTTCCCATCAAAATCAACCATAGTCTAAATGGTTATACCATTTTGAGATTCAAGTAAATTGCTTTTCTCTTTACCTGAGCATGTTCTACAGATTACAAAGCACACATGTTAAGAATAAGCCAGTGGTGTAACTCTTTGATGTTTAATTTAAGGCTTCATATGTAATTCCTAGAATACGTTGCATTATTCAGTAAATTTTACTTTAAGGTACTGCTTTTTATAATGGAATTAAAATTAAGAAAAAAACCCACAGCTTTTTCTTAAATTTCAGTGTGAGTCCAGTATACTCTTGCTATCAAGAACTTCATTAGTCAAGTGCATTCTTGGATTTACACAGGCTTCAGGATAATCTAATTTGAAGTATAGGGAGATTGGCAATCTGTGAAATAAAAAGGTCACAAAACTTGCCTGGAAGAATAAAAATCATTTGCAAGCTATAGAGGGGTCTACAACATTGTCTTTGCCAGTCTTTCTCGCTCCCCCCAAAAAAGCAACCTTGCAGCTCCTTGATGCTGTTCTCCAGAATCTTTGGTTTAACTCTTGTTTTTATCTGTAGGCAAATAATAGGCTGCATATTAAACAAGTAATGCTCTCATTGCTAGCTGAATGGCAGTGGAAGCCTCCAAAATGTAACCAGAATTAGACCTCGGTCATGGGTGCATCAGGACCTTCCACCTCTCCTGTCCCAGGGATGTGCTTGGGGGAGCTCTGCAAATCAGATTAGAACGGCTCCGAGGATTGCTTTTTTGTTTTGAGCAATAAAGTAGACTTCATCTCCTGAACTGATTCTAATAGACAAAAAATTAATTTTTTTTTTAAGGAAATATTTCATAGGTTTGCAAATCTGGATATTTTTTTAATCTTTCTGACCATGCTGCCTGAAAACAAAGTTGAACAAAATACTACAGGATAAGGGGAAAAAAGGGTCATAAACTGGCAACTGAGTAATGACATATTGCAGTATAACTGTATAAATTAAGGAAAATAAGAACAGTAACTGTGTGTAGTTCACATTTAACTTAGTTTCTTTTCTGGACAAAAATTGGTTCTTCTTTACATTCAAAACACATCTTTGTCCTTCTTCTCTGCCCAGAAGTGAAAGAAATTTTTTTTTGAAGATATTCTGTTATATAAAAAAAGAGAGGAAGAAAATTGGAGTTAGAATAAAAGCGAACATTATCACTTAGAGGAGAATTTGTAAAAACAGAAGTATTTATTTTCATGTTTTGTTTTGAAAATATCCCATATGTTCATATTAATAAAAGGCGAACTCATCAATTGAACTTGTTCATAATTTTTATTCTGCTACTCATTTAATCATCTCCAGTTGCCATTTCCTAAAAAGACATTGCATGTCAATTAAGAATGGTAGTAATTTCTGATAGAGTGGAGTAATTTGCAACAGGAGCAAAATTTTAAATACCATACTAAAAGTATCAAAACTCATAAGGTACCAGATGTTCATCAGTAGGCTCCCTGTGTAGTAAAGCAGAATCTCACTATAAAATCAGAAAGTATGTAAATAATCCTTAAATAGTGAAAAATTTAATAAAGATATCTCATCAGCAGACTGATAAGAGTGGGAGTAATGTTATGCAAATTAAGCTCACAGTTCTTCTACATCAAAGGAACTATCAAAGTCAAATCAGAGAGGAAGGAACCACTACCATCTGCAATTCAGATCATCACTTCTGGTCCCATCATTAAACTTAAGAAACATTGGGAGCATCCTACTATTAATTCTTAATGTTATTACCTGTTTTGGCTGTCATGCTAGAAGTTACTGAAAGCTTCTTAAGACTAGGGTCTACTTTTTAAAATGGCAAGGCTATCCCTTTCTGGGACTGTAAAGGAGGATGGATGCAGGCAGTTCACTCTTCTCACTCCTTTTCCCTTGCCAAGTAAAAACAGATAATTCTTGCAGTCCCCTTTAAGCTCATGTCCAAGCATGAGAGCATCTATACAGCCCCCTCCTCTGCCATGAACTCCACCTGCCCAGGAGTGCTATCACAGTGATCACTTCATGCATGTAGAAAACAAGAGCTTAGTCCACATCATGGAGGAAGAGTATCCTATCCTCGTAAAGCACCTGAAGAAGATCAGCTGCAGAAAGATGGGAACCTAGCTGGGAAATTGATACTTGATCAAAACCAGGCAATTAAGATGCTTGTAGGGTTTAATACTAGCTTCCAAGTTTTGCCTCCCTGCAGTGCTGTGCTTCACAGGGACTGTGAAAAGAAGACAGGCTTTAGTTCTGGAAGGATCCCTCATGTTAGCTGTCTAGGTAGCTGTGTTGAGAAAGCATTTCTTTGCTACAAGAGGAGTAAGGATCTGCTTGTCAGAGTGTTTCCATTACAAAATGAGACTCTCTGAGCTTTTCCTTGTTGCCATTAATTGCCTAGTGGTATTGCACCCACACCAGACTCATGTTAGGAAAACTTTATTTTGAATTCTTATGTTAAGAGTGGCTCTCCTGTGGCCATGAAAGAAAATATTGATTTATGTGTTCTGCAGCAAGGTCTCAATGGTGTCAATAAAAAGGTAACTAAAAGTGCAAGATCCATCTCTGACATCTTGAGCTATCTAGTTGAAATTGCCTGAAATTTTTATGTGCCCATTTGATCTACACCTTATCGGATGTCATCTATCTCTATTATGATTCAGATATCATTAATTAAAAGCTAAGCAAGGAGCATATTCTGACAGCTGCTAACTCAGCAATGTTCAAATATTGATAGTAATCAGCAAACAAGAACAACTCTTTATATGGTGCTCTTGTGAACTAAAGAAGAGACAGCAAAGGGATATCCTTACATATATATTGGTACTTGGATTATTTTTGGACCTCTTTAGACATCCTCTTGCAGCCTGCTCTTGAGAGCAGGTCACTAGAGAAAGACAGAAGTGTCCATGAAGCTGCTATCATGGCTCCCAACCCATTGTCCCCACAGTGCCTCAAGAGCAGACAACCCACAGATCCTTCTTCAGCCTCTTCTCTATAGATGACAAGAGTCCTTGAAGATTAGTGGCTTTCAGATTCTTCAGGATCATAAATCATCAAAAGGTAGTCTGGGGAAAAAAATAGTTGAATAATAAAAAAATCTGAATATACTATGCATGGATTCCCAGGCAATCAGACAAGAAAATGGGATAAAAGGTAGAATATTAAAATGACACATAAATTTAAAACTAATTTAATTTGGTTGTAAGTGAAGGCAGTATAATATCTTCATAAGCTTGTCTGTGGATTAAAAAAACCCAAACCAAACCAAAACAGAAAATGATCCTTCACTTTTCAGAGATCAATGAGCCATGGGCTAGAAGACATGGATACACAACCCACAGAGATGGATTTTTTTGCTATGAAGTTTACATGCAGCCTAGAAGGTTTCTTCCTTCCTAGGATTTAGGCAGAGGGTCTGGTAGCACATGTACAGTTGATGGAAAACAGCTCCTCCCCAATTACTCAACAGTTAAGAAAGAAAAAAAAACCAGCAGAGCTCACTGAAACTGATCTAGAAGAGCATTAAAATTAGAAATGAACTTTGACAGCACCTAAATGTGCACTATCTGAATTTACCTATAGCCAAAGCTTTATGCTTCAAAACTTCATTTTAATCTCCTGTAAGGGTATAATTGATTCTCATAACATATCTAAATACTTAGATACTTTGTTGTTGTTGTTGTTGTTGTTGTGGCAGACAAATACACCCAAAAACGTCTACTGAAATATTCATTTATTTAGCATTAATGAAAACACATTCAGTCACATACTGGTTCTCAGGTATGACTAGCTTTCTAAAGCTAGCTGATCCAAACAATTCTATAGCAGAGAAAGGTTCTGTCTCTGTTGAAGTGTTTGACTGTTTCTATAGGAATAGCTATATCACTGTATATTTTATAGTGATATTGTTAAATCAATATGCAGTCATTAAAATGTCATTAATCTTTCCATAGCCATGATTGTTCTAGATTAAAAGTAGTCCTTTTACTATAGTTAAAACTCCTTACAAAGCAATGTAGTAAAAGTGAAGAAAATATTCTACAAAAGAAATCATGCTGATATAAAAATTAATGTATAAATGGACGTGTTAGAACATGCAGTATTACTTTCCATGCAAAAAATTCTCAGATAAATTCCTTGAAAGAGGAGAAGAAGTAAGTCACAGAGTAAAGGACAATTAGAAAAGCTAAAATGAGAAAGAGAAGAGAAAGAACAAGAGGAGTTATTGTTCTAATTCTGTTGCACTCATATTTGATTTGAAGGAGGAAAGGTGCTATACTAAGACCACTGCTATGTACTCAATTTCTTTGCAATTTGAAAGGGAGAGACTAGTAAATTGTAAATATTCACAAGTTTCTTAGACTAATGCACATGCAGGGAGGTCTAAAGATTTTAATGATGCATTTCATTCTGTAAGATTACAGGCCTGGAAGGTACCTTCAGAGGTCATCCAATTTAGAATGCGCTCCCAGGGAACTAAATCTATATTACAGCTTATGCAAATTTGTTCAACCTTTTTCCAAGTTTTATGTTTATATAAGCACAGATTTGTGTCCATACTTCTAATTAAATTAGTTCTTTTTATTGTTTTAGATATTTATATATTTCTTACTTTATTGGTATTATTGAATCTGAACTAAAAAAGAATTCACCAAAAACTGAACTTATGAAAATTTAAAACTTAGTTCTTCACCAAGCTCAATGTAATAAATCTCTGTTTTTGTGCAACTATAAGATAAGGATATTATAAATTTGCCATAAATGTATTTCTGTTACATGAACATTTTAGCTAGATTGACCACAAATCAGTTAATTACTGTACATGTAGGAAGNTGGTTCTTCTTTACATTCAAAACACATCTTTGTCCTTCTTCTCTGCCCAGAAGTGAAAGAAATTTTTTTTTGAAGATATTCTGTTATATAAAAAAAGAGAGGAAGAAAATTGGAGTTAGAATAAAAGCGAACATTATCACTTAGAGGAGAATTTGTAAAAACAGAAGTATTTATTTTCATGTTTTGTTTTGAAAATATCCCATATGTTCATATTAATAAAAGGCGAACTCATCAATTGAACTTGTTCATAATTTTTATTCTGCTACTCATTTAATCATCTCCAGTTGCCATTTCCTAAAAAGACATTGCATGTCAATTAAGAATGGTAGTAATTTCTGATAGAGTGGAGTAATTTGCAACAGGAGCAAAATTTTAAATACCATACTAAAAGTATCAAAACTCATAAGGTACCAGATGTTCATCAGTAGGCTCCCTGTGTAGTAAAGCAGAATCTCACTATAAAATCAGAAAGTATGTAAATAATCCTTAAATAGTGAAAAATTTAATAAAGATATCTCATCAGCAGACTGATAAGAGTGGGAGTAATGTTATGCAAATTAAGCTCACAGTTCTTCTACATCAAAGGAACTATCAAAGTCAAATCAGAGAGGAAGGAACCACTACCATCTGCAATTCAGATCATCACTTCTGGTCCCATCATTAAACTTAAGAAACATTGGGAGCATCCTACTATTAATTCTTAATGTTATTACCTGTTTTGGCTGTCATGCTAGAAGTTACTGAAAGCTTCTTAAGACTAGGGTCTACTTTTTAAAATGGCAAGGCTATCCCTTTCTGGGACTGTAAAGGAGGATGGATGCAGGCAGTTCACTCTTCTCACTCCTTTTCCCTTGCCAAGTAAAAACAGATAATTCTTGCAGTCCCCTTTAAGCTCATGTCCAAGCATGAGAGCATCTATACAGCCCCCTCCTCTGCCATGAACTCCACCTGCCCAGGAGTGCTATCACAGTGATCACTTCATGCATGTAGAAAACAAGAGCTTAGTCCACATCATGGAGGAAGAGTATCCTATCCTCGTAAAGCACCTGAAGAAGATCAGCTGCAGAAAGATGGGAACCTAGCTGGGAAATTGATACTTGATCAAAACCAGGCAATTAAGATGCTTGTAGGGTTTAATACTAGCTTCCAAGTTTTGCCTCCCTGCAGTGCTGTGCTTCACAGGGACTGTGAAAAGAAGACAGGCTTTAGTTCTGGAAGGATCCCTCATGTTAGCTGTCTAGGTAGCTGTGTTGAGAAAGCATTTCTTTGCTACAAGAGGAGTAAGGATCTGCTTGTCAGAGTGTTTCCATTACAAAATGAGACTCTCTGAGCTTTTCCTTGTTGCCATTAATTGCCTAGTGGTATTGCACCCACACCAGACTCATGTTAGGAAAACTTTATTTTGAATTCTTATGTTAAGAGTGGCTCTCCTGTGGCCATGAAAGAAAATATTGATTTATGTGTTCTGCAGCAAGGTCTCAATGGTGTCAATAAAAAGGTAACTAAAAGTGCAAGATCCATCTCTGACATCTTGAGCTATCTAGTTGAAATTGCCTGAAATTTTTATGTGCCCATTTGATCTACACCTTATCGGATGTCATCTATCTCTATTATGATTCAGATATCATTAATTAAAAGCTAAGCAAGGAGCATATTCTGACAGCTGCTAACTCAGCAATGTTCAAATATTGATAGTAATCAGCAAACAAGAACAACTCTTTATATGGTGCTCTTGTGAACTAAAGAAGAGACAGCAAAGGGATATCCTTACATATATATTGGTACTTGGATTATTTTTGGACCTCTTTAGACATCCTCTTGCAGCCTGCTCTTGAGAGCAGGTCACTAGAGAAAGACAGAAGTGTCCATGAAGCTGCTATCATGGCTCCCAACCCATTGTCCCCACAGTGCCTCAAGAGCAGACAACCCACAGATCCTTCTTCAGCCTCTTCTCTATAGATGACAAGAGTCCTTGAAGATTAGTGGCTTTCAGATTCTTCAGGATCATAAATCATCAAAAGGTAGTCTGGGGAAAAAAATAGTTGAATAATAAAAAAATCTGAATATACTATGCATGGATTCCCAGGCAATCAGACAAGAAAATGGGATAAAAGGTAGAATATTAAAATGACACATAAATTTAAAACTAATTTAATTTGGTTGTAAGTGAAGGCAGTATAATATCTTCATAAGCTTGTCTGTGGATTAAAAAAACCCAAACCAAACCAAAACAGAAAATGATCCTTCACTTTTCAGAGATCAATGAGCCATGGGCTAGAAGACATGGATACACAACCCACAGAGATGGATTTTTTTGCTATGAAGTTTACATGCAGCCTAGAAGGTTTCTTCCTTCCTAGGATTTAGGCAGAGGGTCTGGTAGCACATGTACAGTTGATGGAAAACAGCTCCTCCCCAATTACTCAACAGTTAAGAAAGAAAAAAAAACCAGCAGAGCTCACTGAAACTGATCTAGAAGAGCATTAAAATTAGAAATGAACTTTGACAGCACCTAAATGTGCACTATCTGAATTTACCTATAGCCAAAGCTTTATGCTTCAAAACTTCATTTTAATCTCCTGTAAGGGTATAATTGATTCTCATAACATATCTAAATACTTAGATACTTTGTTGTTGTTGTTGTTGTTGTTGTGGCAGACAAATACACCCAAAAACGTCTACTGAAATATTCATTTATTTAGCATTAATGAAAACACATTCAGTCACATACTGGTTCTCAGGTATGACTAGCTTTCTAAAGCTAGCTGATCCAAACAATTCTATAGCAGAGAAAGGTTCTGTCTCTGTTGAAGTGTTTGACTGTTTCTATAGGAATAGCTATATCACTGTATATTTTATAGTGATATTGTTAAATCAATATGCAGTCATTAAAATGTCATTAATCTTTCCATAGCCATGATTGTTCTAGATTAAAAGTAGTCCTTTTACTATAGTTAAAACTCCTTACAAAGCAATGTAGTAAAAGTGAAGAAAATATTCTACAAAAGAAATCATGCTGATATAAAAATTAATGTATAAATGGACGTGTTAGAACATGCAGTATTACTTTCCATGCAAAAAATTCTCAGATAAATTCCTTGAAAGAGGAGAAGAAGTAAGTCACAGAGTAAAGGACAATTAGAAAAGCTAAAATGAGAAAGAGAAGAGAAAGAACAAGAGGAGTTATTGTTCTAATTCTGTTGCACTCATATTTGATTTGAAGGAGGAAAGGTGCTATACTAAGACCACTGCTATGTACTCAATTTCTTTGCAATTTGAAAGGGAGAGACTAGTAAATTGTAAATATTCACAAGTTTCTTAGACTAATGCACATGCAGGGAGGTCTAAAGATTTTAATGATGCATTTCATTCTGTAAGATTACAGGCCTGGAAGGTACCTTCAGAGGTCATCCAATTTAGAATGCGCTCCCAGGGAACTAAATCTATATTACAGCTTATGCAAATTTGTTCAACCTTTTTCCAAGTTTTATGTTTATATAAGCACAGATTTGTGTCCATACTTCTAATTAAATTAGTTCTTTTTATTGTTTTAGATATTTATATATTTCTTACTTTATTGGTATTATTGAATCTGAACTAAAAAAGAATTCACCAAAAACTGAACTTATGAAAATTTAAAACTTAGTTCTTCACCAAGCTCAATGTAATAAATCTCTGTTTTTGTGCAACTATAAGATAAGGATATTATAAATTTGCCATAAATGTATTTCTGTTACATGAACATTTTAGCTAGATTGACCACAAATCAGTTAATTACTGTACATGTAGGAAGGCATGTAAAAATTTAAGACCATTTAATATACAGAGAATGATAACTGCAACCATCATCAAAGTTCATTGTGGTAAATGTCATGGGGAGACTAAGAAGCACTTGTATCTCTACAATTTTCTCTAATGCAAAAGGGGGAAAATAGCCTATTTAATTAAAAGCAGTATGTTGAAAACCAATCACAAGAAAGACCTTAAGGACGGCATAATATTTTTTAGCCATGATTTTCTAAATATGTAAAAGAAAGTCAAGTTCTAATGAGAAGAAAGTCTCTTTAAGCCAACTAATATTGCTAGGAAAAAACTACTTCAGCTGGTTTGAGGAATGTGTGTGTCTAAAATCTTGTCTGGCTTTTCCAGTTGTACCAGCTCATCTGATCAAAGATACCACCTTTTCCTACTTAGTTTTTCAATTAACTTTTATCACATACAGACACAATAGTCACAATGCATATATATGTTAAAGGATAGCAATATTTGTGGTTTAGGGTTTATGAGAGCAGTATGAGGCCAGAATTAAACTTCCAATACAGGTAAAACTATTATTTTGTTTCTTCTCCTGCACTCTGAAACAAGATGGGACTACATTTCAGATCAATATTTTCTTTTTAAGACACGTCTTGTGTTTGGTGAACAGAAAATAAACCTTCCATTGTAAATATACCACTCACAGTTTCACATGAAAGTCATCAGTCACGGGAAAAACGCAGACAATTCCATCATTTATAACTGTTCACTTTACAGAAAACATGGATATCAGTCAGTTGCATATTCATCCCAGCACTGCAAACTACCCTTTCTCCCTACTTCTTTTCCCATCCACTTCTAAAATTGTCTCAGTAAATGTGTTATGCAAAGCTTTCCAACAGCTTTCTGAGACGGTTCTGCATCTTTTCTGATGGTCCTCAGTTTCAGCTGCCATCAGAGTCGTCCACTGGCAACACTTTTGGGAGCAGTTTTGCTTTGTCTATTCATAGTGTTCTGACTGGCCTTGTTCACAAAGCCTCAGTATTAATAAAAGCAAAATTTCCTTCTTTGGAATGTTTGCAGTATTCATTTTTATCACAAGATAGTTTATTATGTGGTCTAATATAATGTAAAAAGCTTATGATTTGAAGATATTAGTCTCAGATGCATTGAAATATTCACATTCTTAGGTACATGAAAATATTAATATTTAAGATATAACTATTTTCTGAACATCATTTGGAAACAGAAATACTGTTGATGAATCAATGCAAAAAAAATAACATTTCTAAATGTACTACAATGAACAGATATGCCTCATGGATGAATGATTAAGGAATCAATTCATTTCATCATATATGAAAAAAGAGAAAACCAGATTTTAGTCCTGCCAAAGCAATCACAGTGGGAGAGAACTGATGGCTCAAAGCTAGTACTGAAGAATTGGTGTAAAGGAAACAAAGGCTTTTTTACTAAAAAATTAAGGAATGCACTTCTTAAAAACTCCTTGTACACAAATCTTCGTTAACAGACATAGGAAATTATTTTGAATGCTTCATTATTGGTCTTGATATCATAATTAGGGGAAGCCCATAAAAAAGCTCAATGGATATTTTGAAACATCACTATAAGTATTTTCATCTTTACATGTAATATATAATTTCTAAAACAGAATAACTGTGTTAAATAGCAATTACTTTTATCAAATACAATACAAAATATCACAGTGAAAAATGCAACCCATGGTCAAGCACAGAAATTGAGAGATGTGAGAAATTATAATCCATGCAGTAGATGTTAGTATAGAGTGAAATGATTTGACATACATTTTTTTTCATCTCAAAAGGATAAAGCCACATGCTTACATCTTTGCATGTTATGAAATATGACAAAAGTTAAGCCATTGACTTATAAATAAAAGAATTATTGAGTAAGTATCTAAAGTACACAGTACTGTGATTTTATCATAAAACTTCATCTGGGTTCTATTTAGTCCCCAAGTGACACTTGCTGGTGAAAGTAGGATCACAGTAGATCTTCTTCTAAAGGTCTTTCAATCCTAGATTCTTACAGCCTAACATTATCTTCATTCATAAGAAAGAAAATATTTTTTATGGTATGATAGATTTGTCAGACCTGTGCACTATCTTTTGATATTCACTCTACTAAAAAGGACAGTTAACTCAGAAATTATTAGTTCTCTGTGTACTATAACTTTAATAAAATTAATTCCACCTGCAAGACTGGATTGGCTTGTCTCTTGTAACATAACAATAGTTTTTATACCACATTCTTGTCAGGCCTAACATTTAATTATTAGAGAAGCTTAGAAGTTAGTCCTGGCAAACAGCAGTAGAAATAAACAATAATTCAAAATAATCAAATTTCAATAACAAGCACAAATGGAATGCAAGAAAAGTCACTAAATGCAGTATGTATTTCAGCAAGTTCAAAAAGAATGTTTTTTTCTTGACAAAATGTAAGGGCAGGTTGGGATAGCATTGGTATTCATTCATGGCTCAGCACAGCCACCAGAGTTTATGAAGAATGTTTCAAATGAGCAGAGAGAGCTTGAAGCAACATGTAGCTGAAATATAACCCGGCAAGGAAAAGATACTTTTGTAATGAAGTGGCTGTTTGTCATGCAATCTCCATAGTGAGATGAAGATACTAAAATTTCATATTTGACTATAGAACAAAATTAAGTTCAAATCTTCACTGTATGCTCCAAAGACAAAGGGCTGTGCTACCTCCTGTAGTTCCTGTGGAAGTCCCTTCTGTAAAACCCTTGCAGTCATTACAAACCAAAACCTTTTTAAAATTGTGCAAATTTCCAAATCTACTGGACAACAGTTTAAGTCTAGGGGAACACCTGAGACAATAGAATTGGTGAGTCTCATGCAAGAAATACTTCTGTTAGGTGAAAGCAGTCAATAGGAAAGAAAATTAGGCACATCATTAGAAAAGCAAAATTTCAAGTCAGTATTTTCTGAGACCTAATATGAAATCTTTCACTCAGTATTGATAATTCGAATTTTAGGACTTAAATAAAAAGTTTAAAACATTTGTTTAGCAAATGATCTCAAACGGGTTTCTATGGTATCCCACATGCTTCTGATCTGACTGCACTATTGCTAGAGATTTACTGTCAAAAAATCATTTCCCACCTCTGATTGACACAAATGAGACCACTGGTGAAACTTCAAGTCTATACACTAATAACAGTGACAACTGGAATGACTGGACATAGTTTTCTACCTGTAAAAGTATTATTTTTGGGTTATTAATTGGATCAAAAGGGGCAGAATCATTTTAGAAAAATGTAAAAATAGCTTGTGTCCTACAATTATGCTGGGATCCAGAAGTTTGTAGGCATTTCCTGGGAGTCCTGCCAACTGAATAAAGCTCCTATCTCACATTATCTGCTCCTCCTCTGTGAGGATTGAGAGGTAGGGACACAGCATAAACCATGCTGAGCATGTGATTTGTAAACTTGCTTCGTGTACAAACTGAACAGCCCTTTATTCCAGAATGAAAGCGTGCACAGATGATGTGTTCAGTCTTGTGTACAAGTATTGGCAAAGGGGCTGTGAACTAGAAAGGCTGGGAAGCTGAAGTCCTTCTGCATTTCTGTCTTTAGAAACGGCAGCTGAGACCCTGGAGGGAATGTGGAACACCAAGTGACTCTGTGGGTCCTGAATGGTCTCCCAATGGCTGAACATCTGAGGAAGCAGCTGGCTCCAGCTGGGGTTAACATGCCAATAACAGAATGTGCAGGATACCTTTCAGGGTCAATATCAGAAACGTACCACTGTTGTGCCCAAAGCTTCCACTCCAAGTAGTCTATTCAATTAAATATAGAAAACAGACTGCCTGTGAAATCAGCTGCTAAATAGAAAAGAGGAGAAAGCAAGCACATGCAGTGAAATGCAGGCAATGGGAAAAAGTAGGATGAAGGGAAATAAAAGAGGACTTGTCTTATAATTGAAAAATTGGAGAGGACAGAAAAAAAAATAAACCCACTTTATTTACTGCCCTCTATCCACAGAGCAATGCTGCAGCTGCTGCTCTTTTGCTGTTGAAAGCCAAGTGGCTTCCCAGGCGTGGCAAGGAATTTAACTTCCTGATTATGAGCAAAGGAAACACTAGGAAACTTTGTTCCACATTGTTCAGTTCTTTCCCATTGCAGCAACTCCTGGAAGAAGGCAAGGCTGGCAATTCATGATTGCGCACCATCCCAAAATTCATTTTAAGACTGAGCAATGTCAGGAATAACATCTGCTGCTACTGTCTAGCTAATAGAATAATCAACTAGGGTGACAACGTTGGACAATTGGTACTAAGGAGTGACAAATGCTCACCTAGAATCTGACCTCCCTAAGCAGAACCTCTGACTCACTGATCAGAATAAATCACGTATTATGTATAGAGACAACAGGCAGTAGTGAAATAGCTGCAGAAAGTAAAGGATATGATAAAAAGACTGGACTGGAGATAATGCCTTGATAAAACCAAGCTAAAGGAGAAATCACTAAAAATGTGTATACTTAGAGATATATAAACATGTTTATAAAAAGTGGCTTTGATAACTGGTATCTCTTCTTGCAGCAGGAGGTGGTGGTGGAGGAACCATGCCATGGGTTTCAAGAAGTCACCTGGGGAATTTGGAAAGCCTTTTTCTGAGCAAATCTGTTCTTTTCAAGTGAAAAAATACCTGGGGGATCCATTTGGGCACTCATGTAGTCTAGACCCACTGCAGCGGAACAGGCTTTTCGAGTACCCTGACTGAAAATCCTGTATTATTTGGAAGTCTCTCTTTAATGAGCTCTCACATGAAGATGGAAAACTCAAGGTCCAATTGTTAATCACACCTGGCTAAAAAACCTGTACTCCTCTTTCAAAGCAAAAAGTCAGCAAGAACTGAACACATTCTTGGGCAATCATCTGTCTATGAAGACTTAAGTCATATAAAAACAACAAACTTATGAATTACATGGATTGCTACAAAGCTAGCTTCCTAGCACTGGATGCAAAAGTATTGTAAATATTTTTTTTAATTGTCATTTTTAAATTACTCAAACTGCAGTTCAGTTCTGTGTATCGAAAAGAAATCATGCATTTCTGGTTTGTTTGTTGCATAAGCAATTACTCAAATTTCTTCAACCCCTGTTACAAGATATTGATTGACAGAAGTGATACAAACATAGGAATCCAAGATGCTTTCCAAACTGGGCAACTCTAAACCAGCATATGGATGAAGTTATGTGCATAAAAGTACACATGCAGTGGAACTGATTTAAATGCCCTCTTCTAAGAGATAAGTCTTTAAACAGGGTGCTATTTGTTTCAAGCTTCACTTTTGATTGACTTTTCACTTTGTTTAGGCTCATAAATTAAAACATTCTAATTTACATATGGCTCTTTGTGCTGCTTTATGCCAATTCTTGAACACTATTTTGACAAGTAATTGTAGGCAAGCCAGTACAATTAACAGATGATTGCTGTTAAGGCAGAAGGGTAATTGTCAACTGGACTTAACACTGCTTTGATACTAAGTGAAGAGTTTTCTCATAAATCAAATGCTTGGTATAAATAAGCAACATAATTTAAGGCTGTCTGCTGATCTATTGGCAATCACTGGTGTAATAGCTTGGCTTAATTGGTGACCTGTTTTTCTGAGTTTCCATCATGATGATACAAAACAGTGGTCTTTGTTTAAAGATACATATGGTACATTTTTTCTGTATGTATTTTTTTTTCCTGTGGCCATGTCAGTGCTTTTTTGGCATGAAGGGCAGAGACTGTTCTGGCACAAGCTGTCTGTATGTCATGATCAAATAAGGTACCACTGATGCTTTCAATGCATAAAATGTCCTCAAGTTTGAATACTCTCCAGTAGTAATCACACACACACACATATTGTGGATAGCATAATTGTTGAAACATAAGTGCAATAGGGGCCCACCGTGCTGTTTGCAATCTTTTATTCTGTTACATCCCCTGAACAGGAGCAAGAAAGGGGCAGATCCCTGGGGGATGCCAGGCATGATGTAGAAACTTTCTTTTGGGGCTTAACGTGGTTTGCACGCAGAGGGCTTTGGCAGTATGGCACATTCAGAACAATGGGAATAATGTGACAAGGCACAAGCCACTGAGTAGGTTGTGCCATTCAGGTGGTAAGTTTAAAAAGCTGAAACTAGGGAAGTAAGAATCTGGAAGCCTAGGAAGGAAATATGAACAACATTAAGCTCTTTACACTTTCTGGAGGGTAAGCAAAAACTCTGTTACAGCTTTTGCTTTGAAAGTAGTTATGCCAACTCTTCTTTGTTTCAGTTTATCTGGAATGTTGGAGCCCAATTTTAAGTTAAACTGACAAAGAATTCAGACTAGATTAACATATGAGACAGTAGAAGGTGAAATTCAGAAATAAAAAGAAAATGCTGAATTTTTCTCTTGAGTTTTTTCCTAAAATGCTCTTAAAGCTAAAGAAAGATGGAGAAGACGTATTCAACAACTCATCAATTAAGATGAAGTCAACTCTTGTCGCCAGCCTCCTTACCCAGGGAAAAAAAATCACATCCCTCTTCTTTAGACACCTGGAACACCCTTAGCAAAACCCAGTCTTCAAAAATTCAGGGACGACAACGTAAAATGATTAAGAATATGTAATTTGATCTGTTGTGGAGTGAGGAGCACACTGCAAAATGTCTAAAGGAAAGATTTTTAAAAGCACAATAAGAGGTCATGCCACCTGGTGAATAACTGATTGAAAAAAAGAAGAATGAATCACCCATAGAGGCTTTAGCATGCATTGTCCTACTGTTAGGATTTCTGGATTTGTTCCTTCTAGGCTGTGATCTCATAATGAATGTGCACCTTGTTTCCAACCAGGTACACTAAATTCAATTCTGTCAGAAAGCCTCTGAAGCACTGCACTTATTTCTTCCCAGAAAATTTGGACAAAAAGGAAAGTACTCTTTGAAAGTCCAGTATGATTGCCAATGTTAATGATAGTGATAGAAAATCTGAAATTAGAGTGTGTGTATGTGTGTCCATTTACATGTTTGCATACTTCCTGATGGGGAGAAAAAGTGTTTCTGAAAACCTGGATAGAAGAGGCAATGGGATGACCTGTCTGAGATTCAGCTGAGTGGTTCAGCCACCATCAGTTGCACAATAATGTGGAATTATGAGTGCCTGAGCGTAAACAGTAAAACCAACACATTGTTAGGGTGAAGTTAGTGAACAGATGGCGTATAGACCACCAATAGTCTATAGAACATCAGACGTCTGGTATAATTCCTACACGTAAGTGTCCTTGACATTGACAAGTCAGTACATGTCACATAGCAGAACTGGGAGCTGGATTTTTATAGAGATAGCACATCATTGAAATGGTGAGAATTTTAAAAAAACAGTTTGGTTATAAATAAAATCAGGATGGTTAGTATTTTGGGTAAGCGATATGCAAAAACACACAACTTGGTCTGCAGGCTATTAAAAACCTGCTCGATTCTTTGCTTAAGATTTTACAGTCATGACCACGTAAGTAGTAAAACTTTATTTGTAGATACCATCAAATAATGTCCTTTTACATTTTTTTACTTAGGTACTAAACCTCTCCTTATAGGTGCTGAGAGTGTCTGTGAAATGTCCTGATGTGGACTCACAGTGCTGCTTTAGGATTATAAGAAAATATAAGAATCACAGAACCATAGAATGGTTTCGGTTGAAAGGCACCTTAAAGTTCCAATCCTCTGCCATGGGCAGGGATACCTTCCATTAGAACATGTTGCTCAGAGCTCCACCAAGCTGACTGCAAACACTTCCAGGAATGGGGTATCCACAACTTCCATGGGTAACCTGTTCCAGTGCCTCATAATTCTCACAGTAAAGGATCTCTTCCTCATATCTAATCTACATCTATTCTTGTTGATGTTTGAAACCATTCCCCTTTGTCCTGTCACCCTATGCTCTTGTAAAAAGTGTCTCTCCATCTTTCTTGCAGGCTCCTTTAAGGTATTGGAAGGCTCTATTTAGGTTACCTGAAGCCTTTTCTTTTCCAGGCTGAACAAACACAACTCTCTCAGCCTTTCCTCATAGGAGAGGTACTCCATCCCTCTAATAATCTTCATTTTCCTCCTCTGGACTTGCTCGAACAGGTCACGTCTTTCTTGTGCTGAGGACCCCAGAGCTGGATGCAGCACTGCAGGTGGGCTCTCATCAGAGCAGAGCAAAGGGGCAGAATCCCCTCCCTCCCCTGCTGCCCACACTGCTTTGGGTGCAGCCCAGGATACAGTTGGATTTCTGGGCTGCAAGTGCACATTACTGGGTCATGTCCAGCCTCTCCAGCACCCCCAAGTCCTTCTCAGCAGGGCTGCTCTGGATCTGTTCATCCCCCGGTCTGTGTTGACATGGACCAGCAGTACCTCACACTTGGTCTTGTAAAAACTCATGAGATTACCATGGGCTCACTTCTCAAGCTCGTATGTGTCAGGTTGTACCAGAAAAAGTATGAAGCAAATATTTTCAATTAGACTGACAATACTTTACATAGGTAATAGGTACATCATTTGCTAAAAAAAAAAATAGTTTTGCAGAAAAATAGAAAAAAATGATAAATAAACAAAGTCCCAAAAGCTGCCAGAATTCATCCAATGAAACGACAACTTCACTTTATAGGATAAGGAAGTGGAGCACATAGGCTTAATACTGTTCAAGACAACTTTTCAAAAATATTTGGATGCTTCTGTGGAAAAGAGGGCAATAATAACGATACCGGTTGGAAAATGCCTCAGTGCCTGTCTACAGATAGCAGAGATACACCTCGTACTCTGAGAAGGATTTGAAACTGACGAATGTTGCTGTAACGCGAGCACCATTTAGATCAGAAAGCAGATAGCGACTCAGAGGTGGTGCACATTAATAACTCTGATTGCTCTCCTTAACTGCTGCAAACTTGAAAGAAGCCTTATCATCTTAAAAGCACAGTAGCACCTGATATGGCCTTCTCTATTACTTACTGTGTTTATATCTTGTTTTATAGATTCGAGTCCCCCAAAAGCCTGTTGCAGGAAAATAGGGATTGCAAGACACAGTTCTTAGAGGCTGGCTGGCCTGAAGGCCATGTCCATTTTCCCTTACAGTATTTTCCATGTGGAAGCCTTGTCCGCACACTATCCTTTATGTTCGGTGGTTTTGTTTACAAAATGAATAGTGAAGCTTGTGAAACAACTACAAGAGAACTCCATTGTAAAAAATCTATTTGTTGGGTGGGTTTTGTAGTTGTAAGGTTTTGAGTTTTTTCATCATTAAAGTCTCTTTTTCCATGACTCTTTTTCTAAGCTAGGAGACAACTCCGATTGATGGCCCCAGGTCAATACCATCTCTTGTTTCCTAGTTTGTCCAAACTAATGAGTTTCTTGTTTACTTCCCCTAAAAGCTTGTAAATATTAGTGATTTTGTAAATCAAGCTTGCCCTGCTTTCATTAATGTCTTATAGGAATGCAGGAACCTTCATTCTTTGTTTTCTTGATCAAGCGGGCAGCAAATACTGCAGGAAAAGAACTCAAGAAATATCAAGTCTGCAAATTCCTTTAGGGATGAAACATGAAGTGACATGTGACACTTCTCAGCCTGGATACACAAGGCTAGGCTCTGGGCAAGCTTCTTCCCTCACAAGACACCTCTTTGACAGGAATAAAGTTTTTTGTGTTTGGCATACTCATTTTGGAGTGACCATTCAACGAGTTAGACACAATTCAAGTAAAAATAAAGAGCATTCAAATGAAACAAGACTTCTCTTTGGGCATTTATTTTATTAGGTTATAAATATTTTTAAACAATGTGCTTACATAAAATTATATGTTTATATATATAAATACATATATAAAAATACAGAAATTAAGCACAGAACTTGAACATTAAAACTCCTAGTGTACAATCTAAAACTCTAATTTTAATCTGTTCCTTAACACTATTGATATTTCACAGGTCCCATTATCCCTATAGTATCTCTTACACCATGAATATTTTTTCCTTTCCTGCATTTACCATTGCAATTGGGGCAAAAAACAATTGCAGCCTGACAACACTGAGACAAGTAAAGTAGGAATTGAGGAGAATATGGCTATTCCATAATGACAGACTTTCAAATTCACACAATTTTCCAATGCACAACATTCTCCACATAGACAATTCATACCTGGTTTATTTTTGTTTGAAGACTAAATTGACCGAGAAGAACCAGACTAAGAAACTAAATCTCCTAATGTCAAAATATTAAATCTGGTATTTGATAACTAAGGTGAATAACTGTGAATTAAATCCTGGTTTTATCAGAGAGTGTTAAGGAACTTTGTCATAATGCCATTTTCCTATCTTTGTGTCTTTCTTTTAACTTACCCTTCAGTAAGTATTGCATCCTGAACATTAGCATGAACCCTGTGTATTGCTACAATCCTTATGAATGGTGCAAAGGATATGAGCGGTTTTGGCTCTTGAAGGATTTTCTTTGTTGCTGATGAAGAACTCAAATTACAACTAGTACTTCTCAATCACTCTCACAGTGATGAAAGGCTCCTGTAGTGGGGGACACGGCTCAGGGCATCCACGTACTAAGAAAAAAGCAAACCCAGCATCTCTTGCAATTCAGCAGATGGAGGGGACAGAGGAAGGGACAAACTTGAGTCACACAGCCTTCAAAAGTGTTCAAATTAACCTTGCCTTTTTAGCGCCCACTTACAATTTGTACAGCGTGCTGGATGAGCAACTAGTTGGAAAGGTAAAGTCAGTGTGCTCAACAAATGATGAAAAGCCTTCTAAAGCTTTTTCCAGAGTTGCACAGCTTACTGAAGCCCTTTTTCAAATTTAGAAAACAAGTAATCTCAAGCACTGCTTGCTCTCTGGACACTGAAAGTTGGAATGATGGATTCCTATTCTTTTCTTTACTCATTATATTAACACTTTCCATGCACTTACCCAATTTGCTCATAGTCTTATGCAGGTCTTTTTTTCCTGGGCAGATATACAATAACCTATTCCTACTCCGAGGTCAACTCACTGCTTGCTAGGGAAATAGCATTTGTCCCATTCATGTTTTTTCTAAGTGGATGGTGCCAACTAGAAATTCATGTTGCAACCACTTCTGCCAGTGGGATGCTAATTTGGAACTCTTTCCTGTGCCTGCTGTCTAAAAGAAAAACATTTAAAAAAAATCTTTTCAGTCAAACTAATCTCTTCTCTGTAAGAGAAATTAGGGCAGGCATGGTTGCACAAAAGCTTTTTCATCAGGCTGTACAACTTCAGATAAATACAAACCTTGGGAACCTTGAAGATGACTTCCTCATCATCTGACTGTGATAAACCACCAGAACCTGTCAGGATTCCTTTAGGACCTCTGGGAAGGACATAAAGCTGTGTCAGGGGAGGCTTAGGTTGGGCATTAGGAAAGGGTTCTTCACCCAGAGGGTGGTTGGGCACTGGAACAGGCTCCCCAGGGAAGTGTTCTCAGCCCACGCCAACGCTGTCAGGCACATGTGGGATTCTTGGGGTGGTTCTGTGCAGGACATGTGCAGGATCCTAGGATGATCCTCGTGAGGCACTTCCAACTCAGGATATTCTATGAGTCTATAAGCACTTACTGAAGGTTCAGGAGTTTAATTCCTGAAGCTGTAGTTCTGCGTTTTTAAGCGTGCTAACAATTTACTATTTACCACAAGCATTTGAGATGTGTTACTCAGATTGATCAATCTGTGCAACTGCTATGATTCCTGCTCTGCCACCCTCTCCTCAACCTTACCTGGATGCAAACTCATACTGGCAGCTTAACATGGGGAGCAGGACGGTGGTGGGACGCATCATAAGCTGCATCCAATTGCGCTCCCCATCGTGAGCTGTTTGCTTATTTTATATTAATTGAACCAGTCCACCTTTTGAAGTGTTTCCCGTGATCACAGAAGAAAAAATATCCACAACACAGACGGCAATGTAAAGGAAGCCTTTTAAGGCCCCTTTTTAAGAAATCTGCGTATCCCTTTTCCCCTGTGCCTTCCAGGGGTAAGCCAGGCTCCTTCCAGCCTCGGGCAGGGGGCCTGTTCCCGAGCGCGGCCCCTCGGCGGCCTCTGGCGCCCGGGGAGCGGCAGGCAGGAGCAGGGGGCACGCGCCGCTTCCCACGCTCCCGCCGCTCGCCCCCGCCCCCGGCGCGGACGGACCGGATTTTGGTTTTTTTTTTTTTTTTTATTCCTAGACCTCCACTCCGACCTCCGCACACCGGCGAGCTGGCAGTAGGACAAAAGCCAGTCGGAAGCACCTAAAAAATCCCCAACGAAACCAAAAGAAACCCCAAGCCCGAAAAACAAACCCACAGCTCCCAAGGGGCAGCCTCGCCTCCGGGAGCCGCCGGGGAGCCCCGGCCGCCGCGGCCCAGCCGAGGGTGCGGGCTCAGCGGAGCGCTGACGTCCTGCCCAGCCCCGCCCCATCCCGACCGGTGCCGGACGCAGTCG